>VMKM01002051.1:0-92556 GCA_008360985.2 Macquaria ambigua
CTTTCCTTTTGAAAACATTCTGTTTCACTGAGCTATTTCCTGCCTCTCTCCCTCTGTAATTTCATCATTTTCCATACAAACGCCTCCTCCACTTCTTGCGAACATTTGTGTGGTAAGGGGAGGTGAAATTCTGGAGCCATTAGTTTATTTTAGGATAAAGAAAACTTCCTCTATGCCAGCACTCCTCCCCTCATACGCACATAGTCTGTCTTCACTACAACACACACACAGCTTTGTCTGTTCTTGGTAAAGTTCTCCCAGGCAAGTCTTTGCCATAAAAGGCAGCAGATGCCTCTTTCTCCTCACCAGATCAGTGTCGGATCAGGGCAGGCCAGAAGGCAGAAGTGGAGGGGAACTGAGGCCAGGGCCAGGCACATGTCTCCGGGCCAGGGAGGGGACAGCCACAGCCTGCCTGACACCAACAGCAACCAGTCTGTGATGCGTACTCACGGTCAAGAAAACCTGGTCAGGCTTGGAGGAAGTCTATTAAGAGCCACGAGAAAATCACGTGCGCACATCTGATGTCTTTTGAACTTTTCAAGTTGAGGTGGAGGGCGTGAAGCAGGAAGACAGACATGCTGGTGTTTATCTGCAATAAAAACCAATAAGGAAATAGGGTTGTATAGTCGGGTGACATGGAGGTCAGTGCTGCAGAGCTGAGGAGTGATTGAGCCGACAGCTGTTCAACTCAGTCTGTTAGCCACTCTCTTATCCCTTTCACTTTTCACATCTCCCCCACTCCCCCGGCCGTTTTCACTCACTACTTTTCCTCCTGCACCAGTACCCAACACATACACACACCTGTGACTTCATGAACACGTACACACACACACGTCTCTGGCTGTAGCCCCCCCTCTCCCTTTTCACGGCCGACCCAGCTGGTCACAACAGCTGCATCACGAGCCTGATCCCACCAGAGACCCCCGAGAAAATCCAAAAGAAGCGAGTCCTGTCTGGTCTGAGAGAGTGTGTTTGGTGCAAGCACGTGTGTGTCCCAAGCAAGTCCTTGTGTGTGCACGGCACGCACGGTCCGGCCTTGATTCAAGTGTGTCAAACATACATCTCTTTGGCTTCACACTTGTGCATATGTCAGCTGCTGTATGTTAGCTGACTGTGTGCCTGCCTGCTGAATGCTGAATACACTTGGGTTGAAAATAAACTTTGTGTAAAGAGGAGCAGCCCTCTGGCAGGTACACCACAAGCCTGTCTCATTACCAGAACCTGGTTCCAATTAATCCTGGAATCACTCTGGGCCACATTACAGAGCTATGCTGGAGAATTAGTTTAAGTGCTCTTCTAAAATACTACAATTTGCTACTAAAGAGCTCCCCATTCCCTCTATGCTGGCAGCTTTTTTCATACTTTGTTATCATCTCAACACCAAAACGCTCATGCTCATGCTATGACTTAGAAACCAGAAGCCTTGGATTTTGTGTTTTGATTGGGACTCGCTGTGACTGAACACAACTCAACTCTGAAACCCGTTTAACAAAACCCGTGTAATGACTTTCCCCTTAAGCCTGTCGCTCCTGCCAAACCCGATATTGCGCAACTGTTGCTTGAATTGGCCTTCTGGATAGCAGAGGAATCTAACTATTGGCATATGGATGCAGTTAATGCGATCTGTGAGGGTGAACAGCACATGCAACCATCCAACAGTGACGATAAAGAGGTCTACCATCTTCTCGAAGATGGCTGCTGCTTATAGTGATCCGAGAGATTTGCTTTGAGTACTGCAACTGTAAAAGAATAACAATTTTAGGGAGAGCAAAGTGATCCCTGGTCTAAAATCAAATGCACTGGCACTCCACGGCAAATACAGTAACAGCAGAGGCAGAAAATAACTTGCTTTTTAGAGAAGAACTTTATTTTCAGCAGATACCCCGAATAAGAAAACTACAGGACATTTTCGCTATCTCTCTGGAACAAGAAGAGGCGCTCCAAGGTGCAAAGATAAGCTTCTCTTGTCTCCACCTTTTAAAAAAACATGTATTTGATAAGGATATGAGAGATAACAAGCACCACAGACTCAATGATCAACAATCAGATGTCTTCTACCCAGGAACACCAGAGAAATCAAACGCTTCTAACTGACCTTCAAACAAACACCTGAAAGGTCAGAGTAAGAATCAATCAAATGTCAGGAAGTTGCTCCCTCCTTTGTCAACTGATTGACAAAACCCCCTGTTCAGGTTTAAAAAACTGCAATAAAACATCAATAGAAACAGGATATCGCTCCAATCTCAGTTGATAAGACCAGAACTGAGAAAATGAGCTCTACCATTTTGTAAAAAGAGCAGCTTCAGTCAGGAGGATCACTTTTCTCCAAGCCTGGCCTCCTGATCTATTTCAGGGTTCAAATTGAACAGGCTCAATGGCTCTTTTCCCCGAAAAACCACAGACAGAGGAGAGCAGGCAGTCTGAGCACACCAAAGCTAAACCACAGCAGCCATTATGGGGCTAAAAAGAGACCGAGTTAAGGATGGACTAAACCAGAGGTTCAGCCTCGCAGTGTTTAAGTCTGCAGAGTAACTGCTCTGTCAAAGTTGTCCCTGAAGTTTCTGTGTAGTTTTAAAAAGAGCACTGACACACAAATACTTGTCAGTTCTGGGGCGAAGAGATAAGAAGGAAACAAAAACAAAGAAGGCGCAGCTGCCACCACTTAATCAGCAGCATCACCGGGGGCGTCAGCAGCACTGTAAATCAGTAAATGAGAATTGTAGCCAGGGTGCAGGCCTAAACATGCGCGCACACACACACACACACACACACACACACACACACAGCTAATTCAACTATGACCCTACCCCAGCACAGTTCTGGCTAACTTGTCATCCTGTGCTAAATCCCATTCAGTGGCTCTCAGGCCTGCAGTGTATGCAAGGACCCCCTGCCAGCACTATAATGGAGCCTCATCAACATCACAACGCATGTGTGTGACAGGAAAGGGGGTTTGGGATCGAGATAAGAACGAGTCTTTGGTTAAGCACTTGGCAAATGTAACCCTTGTTGGAAGAAGGTTAGGTCCGACATTGATTTGGCAAGATAGGAAGCGACTGACGTGGATGGTATGACTGAAGAGCTGATCAATCAGTCCATCTGAATGGTTACTAAATCAAATAGTAAAACAAAGAGGGGCTGTGTGTGTGTGTGGGGGGGGGGCAATTCTGAAAAAGCGTTCAGGATTAAACAAGGCTTCACTCTAAGGTTGGTTAAAAGTGGAGCTATAAACAGGTCTACGGCGTCCCACACCCCCTCATAAAACCCAAAACTATGCATCCTTGTTAACTTTGATGAAGTGTTTTTTGACGGCAAATTTGTGGAAACCCCCTTTTGTCCCTCCCATGTAAATGAAATAAAGGTGTACTTCCTCAGTAAGCAGCTGATTTCTTAAGTGAGGCGGTTGAGTTCCCAGTAAGAAAGGAGCAGCAGAACGTGTCTCTACCTGTCACCGGTCTTGCAACAGACATAACAACATACTGTACAATAACACTCTCTGCTGCGTCCATTACATCCAGCTTACAATCTGTTAAGAGATCCTAAGATGGTGGATATTGGCCTCACTGTCACTCTCCACATCTTCACAGGCGACAATAGGTTTTCGAGGCATGTGCCCTTTGGGCTGCTGCTTGAAAACACACCTGTCCCCAGACTTGAAAGGTAAGAGGAAACTTCACCAAAGCATTCCCCTGGAGGTACACACTCATAATGACTGCATGTATTCTTCACATGACACAGAGAGGGTAAATACACATATGTAAACTGGGTTAACGTTTGCCTTATTTACAACCGCTGTGATGTTGGCATTTTTTCTTGAATTGCATTGATTCTCCACAGGGATTAATCGTGACTGGGGTTGTTGTGCATGTCACTTTGTATGACACACACACACACACACACACACGCACACACACGCACACACGCACGCACGCACGCACACACATACTGTTAATGCTCCTATTTGGGTCATGCATTCTTTAAGTCTTATGTCTGCTCAGTTATAACCTTTAGATGGCTGCTAACATAACTAATTTACACAGCAACTTTTATACATTAAATATAGGTCAACGTGCTTTCCATTAAGAGAAAACAACATAAAACAGTATGTTAATAGTAAAAATAGCAAACAGACAATAAGATGCACGTACTTTCAGTTAGTCCTAAATTATGTGTTTAGTCTATTTCATCCAATGTTCAGTTTATAATGTAGCCTACAGTGTAAACTGGATTCTCTTGAATAGGATTCAATTAGGATTTAAAGACCCGTCATACTCAGTCCTGACCATAATGTGCTCCTTTATCCATTTCTATTAAATAAAAAAAAGGAATTTCCTCTTTAAGTTGTCTATGCTAAAACGCTAACAGGCATCTTAAATAATTTAGTAGACTGGATGAGGAGACTTGTGTCACATTGCTCTTGCCCTTGTTGAGTCTTGTTAGTGGGAGCTGCAGGAAGAGGAATGAGGCATTCACCACCGGCTGGTAAATTACTGTGACCCCGGATCCAGAGGGTCCCAAATACTTCTGTAATTACTGCTGAGAGGAGACAACTAGGCTACTTATCTTTCTAGAGGTACAGAGACATAGTAAATCAGATGTAAACATAAGCTACTGACTTATAGTTAGTTTTATATGACAGACGGGACGTGAGCACTATGTAGCTTTAGTCTAATCTTTATTAAAGTCAGTGGACGTCTGTAACATTGTAATAACACGGCTAAAAGGTGAAATACGGAATAATTACTCTCAAAAAATAATATTTACATACAGTCAACGAGGTTTCTGGCCTCTGAAAGCAGCACTATACGATATATTAAAACAATTATATATTATTTACTCGGGCTATAGGGCTCTCTCGGTCCGTCGAAGCTTCGTAAAAATATAATAATATCACATTTACATTACAGGCTCGACTCCGACCGAAGTTATTAGCAGACACCACTTTGTCAGGTTAAAATATGCACGGAGTTTTACCTTAGTACTTTTCCGACTGCCTGAAGCACCATTTTGCAACTTAGTCCGTTTTTGGAGTTTCTCTGAGAGTGCATGTCCGTCTTATCTCCAGAAAAGGAGCAATAATCTCCGACCATAGCTTAAAACATGAAGATGTGATGTCAGAATATCTCCCCTTCGGATTACTCAAACGTAGTCTGTCCGGCTCTCACCAGGGTTTGATCCGTCTGAAACTCACTACACAGCAAGAAGAAAAACTTTGTGAGGAGTTTGCAGAAGACCCTCCTTCTCTGTCCTGTGTCATCCAATCAGAGAAGAGAAGAGGGGCTCGGTGGGCGGGCCGTGGTGACGTCAAAGTCTGCCCATGTGGACATGGTTCGTGCATGTAGTTACAATGTAGCAACAGGTGGTCAGCTAGTAACAGCACTACAATGAAATAAAAAAGGTGATGCTACCTTTTTATTAGCCTACTGTAATAGGACAGGTTTACATCAGCAGGACCTTTTCAATAAGAATACAGGACAGAAAGGTAAATATTCCTGGCAGCCCAGAGAAACAACTAGTAATACATTACTCATAATGTATCAGTTTATCGGCTCTTTCACACCATTAGCAACATAGCTTTGAGTGGGTTTCTTTAAGTAAGTATGTCACTATAAATGCACATTGTCAAACTGAGCAAACTCATCCGCCAATGAGGACTGTGAAATGTGGTTGAAAGCTCCAGAAAAAGCCAGTAAGTGGACCTTGAGTTAAGATTATTTTGTCAAACTACTTTTATCCATTTTTACAGGGGCAACGCACAATTATCAAATCACTGTAATATGCCAGTGTTAGCTAAAGGCTAATTTTCAATGAATCAAATAAAACAATAAAACCCACATGTATAAACAAAAAAAAGCGAGCAAAACAAATACAAAGCTGAACAGAGGATACAACTGTAAACTGCCTCTCATGTCAGGCTCCAAAGCTGGCTAAGGTGAGTTTCAGCAGGTTTACCACTACAGTGCAGCTTACACACAACATACAATTAAAAGTGTGTGTATTGTCACAGTGCATCACTTCTTTCGGTGTGAGAACTGGTGCCGGGTTAAGTGCAGCGTGCATACATACAGGGACAGTGGGGCGACATTCCTTGTTGTTTCTGAACTTCATCTGGAGTTCAAATGTGACAGGCTGGCAGCAGTCAGGCCAGTTCAAACACGTCAAAGCTGAGGAACCAGTGAGGGAATCAAACAAAGCCTGTTTGAAGAGCCAAAGGCAGATTCATAAGAATACCACAAGTTTTGTGTGTGCATCTGTGGGGGCAAGGCTTTGCCCGAAGGAATTGTTTGTAACAAGTTTCATATTATGAACATGATTTGAATCATGAGTACGATGTAAATTCTAATTAAATTGTCAACCGAGAGCTGAGCCAACAACACCTAAAGGAACAAGAGGAAATGAACATTGAATATGTGCGACTCATGAGAAGATTACAACTCGTGTTACGGAACTATCATTCCCCTGCCCTCCTCCCCTCTAATTATTGCCTCTCAACAAACGTCCTCTCTTATTGTCTCTTCACACATTTCTCCTCCCTTTCTTGGTTTTTTTTTTTTTCTTGCCTCTCCCTCTCATTGTCTCCCCTTCTTTTCAACCCCTTCTGTTTTTCCTCTCTGTCTCAGACAAAACTTGTGGGACCGTGGTGGAGCTGCAGATGTGAGAAATACTGGAGCTGCTGCAGCGTGGACACACACACAAAGACACACTAATCTACGGGATCTGTGGAGCTATGTGCACTGCGTGTATGTGGTGGTGGTGGGGGGTGGGGGGGCGCAAGTAGCCGCGTGAGGAAGATGAAAGAGATCGTGAGGGTGTTGTATGTGAGGACTGTGCTTACATGTGTGTATGTATGGCAGTGTGTAATTTGTGTGTGCAGAGGTGTGTGTGGTGTCTGCAGACATGCCAGTGGAGTATGTTTACAGTTGGACCCTCTGAGGCGCCGCTTGCTTATGTTTAAAAAGCCCCTATGTGATCCAAAGAAACGATCTGACAGAATCAGAGAGACAGAGGGTGTGACAGGCGCCTCTCTGCACCCTCATGACTGACTGCCTGCCTTCCTGCTTACCACACTAGGGGTGCGCACTGGACTGGAGTTTGGTGGGTGGAGTTGAGTGATCCAGGGGCCCAGTGAGTGGCTCCTGCTGTGAGGAGCAGGGGCCAGGGGAGCGAGACCAGAACAGGGCACTGACTTTTCCCCAGCCTGCCTGGCCTGGCCCATAAAGAATACAGAGAACAGTGTAAAGAGAGGGAGGGGAGGGGGAACAGGCCATATGTGTGTGTGTGTGTGTGTGTGTGTGTGTGTGTGTGTGTGCACAAATAAGTGAGGAGCTTAATCAGTGACTGTGTAAGCAGGTGAGGGGATATGGGGACCTGTAACCAGGTGTGAGCGTGGTTTGTGATGTGGGCTGGGGTTGTTGTGTATATATAGTTAGAGCTGAGAGAAAAAAAAGTCAATACTTTTTTGATCGCAACTGAAACGTGTCCGCAGCACATAGCATTGAAAACTGTACTGCAAACGGGCATCAAATGTCCGGTCAGCTTTGTAACTTATTTTTTGTTCATAAAGTTTCTGATTTAAATCAAAATGTTGCCAGGTGTAGACTATTTTGTTTCGACAAAGTTCTTGTACGGCTGCTTGCGTTTAGACAAGATTTTATATTTGACAACTCTTTTGTGAAATAAAGAAAAGGGTTCTGTAGAAAAACATGTTTACAGTTCTTAAAGTAAGGTATCTAAAAAATAATTATGGTGTCTATACTACTGTATCATACTGGCACTAGTATCAAAAACTTTTCAAACAATACCCAGCACCATATATAGCACACTGTATATAAAGAGTTATGTAATATACTACAGTGTAAAATTGTTGTTATAGTTGATACACGAAGAACTCATGTGCTACTTGGGACCACCCAAGACAAAGCAGTTTGTTGCAGTAATGGAAATCCCGTGCTCAGGGAACTTTCCATTAATTTGCTTCTAACTATTGGATCCGTGCGGTCACTGAAAACAGAAGACATCCATTCAAGATCACTGGGGCTTGGCCTGGGCCTCTACATTCACTGTTGAGTTACTGTGGGCAAAGTGCTTTAATGAAACAGGCATGGAAGTTAAAGAGCAGGTGGCTTTAGACTTAAAGTGGCCTTTTCTTTGGTTAAACAGGTAATATGTAGTCACACCTGTAGTTTGTCATGTTAAGCGAGCTGTAGCCTAACAGAGAAGGTGGCGACAGAGACGGTGCCATTGAGCCGCACAAGTTGGACCCTCTTACGCAACGTCTGACGTGGATGGAAACCTACGGCCGCATTCCATTGTCTGGCAGACAGAGGTTTACTCTTTCTTCTCCGCTAACGTCACAGTCACGTTCCCCTCCCACTGTGCAGACAAGACATGGCATCACTCATCTGCCACCTGCTCTCGCCAAACCAGATGTTGCTGCAAAGCACCGATCACTGACACTGCGTATAACCAGCCTCTCGCAGGGAGCCCTACATAGAAAAGGATGTGTGCTGTAATGCATGAGTGGCACAGACACGAGTTAAAACAGCCGCCTTCTGATTACATACTCATTTGTTTGTGGGAGAGGCGTACTCTTGAGTTACATTAAAAACTTTAAAGGGTTACATAAGAACTTCTGGGGAGAATTAAGGATATTTTTAACTATAAAATAACTTGTGATGTACGTAGAATTTTCAGATACGATTAACATACACCACCATGTATGTCTAGAGTCCACTGTAGACTTTTATCAGTAATAACAAGCTGCTTCAAGTGTGCTAACCTCATCAAAAGACAACCACCCTGGAGATAGAGACAGTAAAGACCCGGATTTAATTAGAAAACACATCACTCATTAAGAAGAGGGGAGGAGGAGAACTAAAGGCAGTTTATGGAAACACTGACGTCACTGGTCTTGTGACTGATGGATGTGTTAAACCCTAAGCTGATGAGTGAAGAAATAACAATAAGCATGATAACAACAGCAACAACTGATCAGACCAACAGATAACACAAAGAAAATAGAGACCGCAGTAGAGAAAAATGCAAGTAATTCAAATCGTTACAGTGTTGACGTTATAATTCACCATAGAGGCGGTTCTATGTTGAAAGAATTATGTTACATTGGTATGTTAAAAACTCCAGAGCAAAACTGCTGCAAGTTCTAACCATCTACTGGGCTGTTAAAGCTACAACAAAACCCACATAAAAACATTAAAAGCTGTCCAAATGAGGAGGACATTTTGGACGTGTGTTGGCCTGCAGCGCTCTCAGAGATGGAGGGCTGGCCCAACAGGTTGGGTCTGAAAGTCAGCGGACATTCCACCTATTTGGGACAAAGAAAACACTGATTCCAGGCCAGCAGTAGATGAGTCACAGCTGCAGCAGATGCGCCTTGGGGCCTGGCAACAGCTCAGTCCCGGCCCTACCGAAGCAAACCTCCAGCCAATCACGGCTGGGACCAAAATGACAGACGGGTCAGGCGCCCAACTGTGTTAAAACCGAAATGAATAAATAAAAAAATCAGAGGAGTTCCATGTTGCTCTATAAGACCTTCAGTTGGCGATGCGTTCAGGGTGTGTGGGAGTGGTGTAGTATGTTTAGGTAAGGTCTTAGCCAGTGAAAACAGTGCAGACTGAAGGTCTTTAGTGCCAGGGGGTTTTCTATAGGCCCGGATAAAGGTCAGGAGGGCCAGGAGACACTCTGCACACTGAACCCAGCGACCCACCCTGTAATACCAACCTCCTCAATTAGACAAAAAGAGTGCTGTTTCTGCTGGCACAGCTAGAAAAATGTAGATGTAAGAAAAACACAGTATCTGTCTGCCACCTTCTGCTTCTAAAAAATGAAAGAACTAACTGATCCAAGAAAAGGTATATTAGCCAATCTAGGTCCCAGAACCAACTTCACCTCCTTATGCTTCATTTCTAGAAACTGGACTGTGTGCGCTGCATGAAATACTGAGCATGTGTGCTCTCTATGAAGCGTCTGTAGACTAGAGTGTATGTCTGTGCATGTGCAGACAAAACCTGGGCCAAAATAGGCAACATCACACTTGGCAAAGTAGCAGGAGTCTTACCCCTGTACTTAATGACTTTTTTCATGCCTCCTCTCGACAGGGCGCTCCTGTCATACACACGATACCATTATCACTGCTGTCATATCTTTGTTGAGAGACAATACATGGCATTTTAAACATCATATTAATGTATCAGGCCCTATAAAAGGTGGACCAGTTCTTGCCCATCAGTTTTTCTTTGACTTATTCTCTTTGGTCTTGAAGTCCTCTTTCTCTCTTTGCATGTGCGCTCTTTTCCTCCCATGTCTCTTTTGCTCTGCATTCCTGTAGGGGAAGGGCTTCATGCAAAGACATGCCATCGCGCTCTGCACACACAGCCTGGCTAAACAAAAGGAGAGAAGAGCAACATGAAGAGTGAGCTAAAGGAGGTCAAGAGCAGGAGATCTAAGAATCAAAGCTCTCTGGCTTTTCTTGTTTGGGAGGTAGATGTGTGCACTTCATGAGCAAACATACAACTTCATGCTCCATTTAACAGCAGCAATGACACAAAGGAGAAATACTTGACTGCCTAATTGCCACTGCGTTCAAAATCCAATTAGAAGTCAGGTTAGTTCGAATTTTGAAATGTTAAACTGTTTCTGCATATCTTCTGTCACTGTTCAAAAAGGAAGTCTGCAAAGAGAGAGTAGCGAAGTATACATAAAAGACAGGAGGCCATGTTCTGGCTGGTTTATGACTGAAGGAACAGAGACGGAAGACAGGAGATGAGAAATACCAGACTCGTGTCCAGACATTTATAAATCACCATCTCCATGGATACTGCTTAGATTAACCACGAACATATCAGCCAAAATGGAATATGAAGAGGAGAGAGCGATGAAACGGGAGAGAGGGCAACGGACGAGGAGGAAGGAAGTGAGGAAGGGGGAGTAGTTGAGATCAGTTAAGCGAGGGGTGAAGAGAGGGTGATGGAGGGAAGTGAAAAACAGAAGAGAAAAAGGAGAGCGAATGAGAGTAATAACATAAGATTGGATGAGAGGAGAGGAGTGAAAGAGTTTGGCTCAGTGTGGGAGGTTGTCACAGCATGCCCTGGCCGCTGCACTCCTCCTCCCTACATTCCTTAGCAGGGGAGAGTCTCTATCCATCTCATAATTCGCCACCTGGGAAGCCAAACACCTGTCTGTCAAGTGTAAGAGCACACACACACACACACGCACCAGGCGCGTACCTGTGAGCCCGAGGCTCAGGTGCAAGGTCAGCTAACATATCATAGTCAAAGAACTGACATGGTTACGGATTAGTAGTCAAGGTGGAGGAGAGACAGGTGAGGTAGCCAACCTGTGGAATAACCTGCGACATGCCGCTGCATCGCAGGTGTTCATAGCACGGCCAGAATGTGACTTTGTAGCCAGGCCTGTAGGTAAACGGGGAATGGTAATGAGGCTGTCTGTCCTGCTAACGGCTGCAGGTCTGCGGCGGAGTCACTCCATCAGTGCCATGAGATTAATCACATGACAAAAAGGGACTGAGGCACAAAGACAGTGCGGGGAAGTGGGTGTACTGTGCACTTTTACCTTGTAACAGAGGAGCAAGGGAACCCACCAGGTAGCAAGATAATGTGAGTACCGCTTCTAAACTGCCCTCATAGTTGAGGTTCGGGGTTCATTTTTGACTTTGGAAACAGGATTAGAGAAAACAATCTCACCACACGGTCCATTTAGTAGCTGTTCTGGAGCTTTTGATCACATCACATGATCTTTGTCAGCAGGTGGAGTTTGCCCAGTTGTCATGGAATTGTAGATGTTCAAATTTCCTTTCCTTTCTTTTGCTCTCACGATATACAAGTTATTATACTTGCACATAAGTGTTGGTGTGTGCGTGTGTTATGCCTTGTGCGTTGCTGGAGGAAACAGCAAAGGTTCCCCCAAGGCTACACAACGTCTTCCCAGAACTCTAATAAAACTCAAAAAAGGAAAAGTATGTGGCTTTTCCTGAGAAGAATATGATAACCTTGGCGCGGAGGCTAGGACACACAGGCTCTCTCACACACACACACACACACAATAAACATGCTGATCTCCCAACTGCAGATAAAATTCTGAACATTTCTGAACCAAACCAAAACATTACCTACAGATTACAGCTCCAGTGTAACACACCAGTGCGCAGGGTGGTTTGGCTTGTGAGAGAGGAACATTCCTTGTTTTACACACACACACACACACACACACACACACACACACACACACACACACACACACACAACTACGGTGTGAGAGCAACACTGCCACCTGCTGGCACAAAATGTAGAAGTGCACAGTTTTCACATCAGGTAAGTGAGGTCAAAAACAAAAAAAGCTTTTGAAACCTGTAGAGCAGCAACCTGACTCTGGTGTGGAGTGTAGAAGTAATAAGAGCTATTTTTGTTTTACATTACATTAGAAGAAGGCTGAGAGTAGGCGACATCACCTCAAACAGTACCCACCCCTGGAAAAGGCCTCTCACTGCAGACATTGTCTGAAACTTACACAACGTCACAGCTAGAGTTTTCCATTCCGCTTTTTCCATTCCAGGTTTTATAATAAGGGTGTGGACGCTCTGTGTGTGTGTGTGTGTGTGTGTGTGCGCCTTTTGTGACACCAAACCCGCACTAAGCTGACGTTATAGGCGCCAGCATCCTTTGAAGACTGCTAAACTTAATGAGTTACTTTCCACTACTGGTGTCGTTGAGTAACACGAAGAACGTAAGAGAAAGAAAAGTGTGAAAAATGAACATGAAGCAATACTTTAGAAATTATTCAGAGAAGCCACTAAAGAAGGAGAGGTGAAGTTTGGGGGCAAAGAGACGGGAGTTTGTGACGTAAAGAAGAGGTGCAAGAAGAGCTGTGGTCAGACATATGCTACTGTTTGCTCAGGAGCACAAGAGGCAGTCTGTGTGTGTGAGTGCGAGAGCCGTAGAGAATAAGGTGGAGGAGGCTGGATGGAGGAGAAAGACCGCCATGGAATACAGGGATAGATGGAGGAAGCGAAGAGGAGGTGGCGGGAAAAGGATTGAGGTAGCGCCCATGTTTGCACAGGATGTGTGTGTGTGTATAGAGTATGATGGGGTAGGCCATGGGGCTTAAGGGTGAACAGAGCTCTCTTTTCATGCTTCAAAAAATAAAAATAAAAAAAACAACAAAACTGGAGAGCAATGCCAGTATGGATTTCCAGGTCTGTCTGAGGGGAAGAAGGCCTCAGTTAAAGCAGCACAGAGTATACAACACACTCCTGTACAACAGCTTCAACAGGCCAGAAGCCCAGAATCAGACTCCTCTAACACTACTACAAAATAGGTGGCAGCACAGTAAAGTCTACTAGGGGCTTTTGAGGAGATGGGACAGAACCAAAGCACACAAAGACAGCACTGGAGGGACAGCTGGTGAGTCTTAAGCCCAGTTCAGACCAAAGATTCACAACAAGACAAGTTGAAACGGATAGTGATAGTGAGCTACAGTTGCATTTATGGTGTTGGTGAAACGGTGAAAACATCAAAAAACGAGTTACATTCTAACACCAGCCACTGGCGATTTGACAAGCTGAGTCGCAGGCGACGCCATCAGCCGGCTTGAGTCGAGCCGAGACGGGCCGGGCCAGTTCACCCCAGTGCACTCCCTGCGACGCTCTAAAACGGTTTTGTCTTGTCGCAAATGTTTGGTCTGAACTGGGCTTTACAAGCAAATGATGCAGAGACAAAGAGGAGGGTGTTTGTGGGGTTCATGCACACAGTTTGAGTGGCTTTCTGCCTTCTGCTTCGAGGCTGTGCATGCCTGCCCGGATCCAGCTCATTAACTCCTAAGTGGGGGCATTTAGTCACAGATTTCCTGACGAGGGGAATGTGGATGTAACCTATAGCGCTTCTCAGAACAGACTCACACCAACACATACATACTTTAATGTACAGAATGTTCCTTTAACACTGAAATTTACATTGAATAATTGATGGTCTAACAAACCAAACTGCAGCACGGTGAGGAATGAGTGACTGATTGATTGTCGAGCAGACATAATTCATCTCTGCTTGAGCGACTGTGTCCACATATTCTACATATCAGTGTCTGACTCAAACAGAGCATGGTCAATAAAATGAGGCAACTATGTTAAAAATGTTTAAAATCTCTACTACATAAAAGGCAGGTATGGCACGGCGTCACCCTGAATGTAAATCAAAGAAGCAATCACGTCGGCAGAAATGCTAATGGTTTAAAAAGCAGCTGATAGGATCACCGCGCTGCCTACAGAGCACAAGTCAAATCACATTAGTCTACTTCTTAACACACACACACACACACACACACGCTAGTCTGTTTCTAGGTATATTACATAACTTGTGCAGCGATTCCTCATTCTCACGGCCCCTGAGAGACAAACAATAACAAACAGACATGAGAGATGAAAGGAGAGGTTTGAGGGACCCCTTTCCCAGGGGAAAGGTCTTCATTTCCTGCATCGGCACACAGCACAGCTCCATCAGACTGTCTGGCATGTGAACGGACAGCAACATTGGTGTTTGATTTGTTGTTTCGCCCCCCCCCCTTTTGTTAATTTGACACTACAATTGTATTTATTTGACACTTTTATTTTAAATCAGTGTTTGGGTATTTCAATTCTTCTCTATGTTTTTTGACTTTTTTCTAAATGAATAATTGAAAGTTTACAGTACAATGACAGGTCCACCCTATTTAAATCAATGAGGACAGGCTAAATAACAGAACCACCTCTCTGTATAACCCAGTGCAGTTCAACAGCACTACAAACTACATCCTCCAAAATGATCATAAAGAACCTCTCTAAAACACTTTCATCAAAAACTGAACATTATAACCTTCATGAAGGTAGGATTTATTGTAGCACTGTTGAATTAGACTGCATTAGTTTGGCTGCAAAAAAACATAAAAACCCCTGCATACAGAAAAAAAAAGAAACAGTAGAATAAACATATAAACATAAACATATTCCTCATCTCCTGTGTTGGCCTTCCCCCATTGTCAAGACTTCCTTTGAATCTTCTTCTCAGTGAATGACGTGGGTTACTGAGAAAACACTGATGTCCATGTACCGTCTCATTAACGCTGTTCTCCACAGATGTGAGTGCGCGAACATAATGTATCCATCAGCTGGAGCCTGTTTTGTACAGTAGCCGTTATCTCGGGAGAGCATCGCCTGAGTCGTCACAGCACCAGAGGGTCTCAGAGTCTGCTTGGCTTTAAAAACAGCCAACTCACATCTGCTGCTCTGCTTATCACAACAACCGCCCGGGCACACAGAGAGAACAAGGACATTTTCAGAGAAGAGTACAGCCAGTGCCTCCCTGCACGCACACACACACACACACACACACACACACACACACACACACAGGCGCATTTTAAAAAAATTATCAGTGCTGCTTACACGTTCTCTCTGAGTGCTCTGAGTGCAACAGTTCACAAGGTGCTTGATAAAAAAACTATAATCAAATACACTCACATATATTATCTTTTACCCAATTTAAAAACACCAGTCCACAGTCCACCCTGTTCTCTTCAAATAGTGATGACTCAGGGATGTGAGTGTGTGTACAACAAGCAAAAACAGTGAATAACCGCTTAAAAAGTTTAGAAAATAAAAACTTCTTCAGTGTTAAAGGGTGTTTGTTAAGCCAAAAAGTCCTCAGAGGACAAGCAAAAAAAGAAAGAAAAACAAAATTCAGCTCCTGATGACTAGACGAGATCTCGCCACCGTCTGACAGCAGAGGAAGCGCTGGTCCATTGTGTGAGTCTGATTAAACACTGGGAGTGGATGAAGGAGTAGGAAGTGGTCACACCCAGGAGAGGTGAAGAGAAGCATGTGACTGAAGGAGGCCCGACAGATTAACAAACCAAAAACCAAGCTGGTGGAAAATATGAGCGAGCGAGTGAATGCTCCCTGTAGGAAGATCTGGTGAGGGTGCCTCTGTGTGTATTTTAACCTCTAATCGGCTTAGAGGTGTTCAGAGTACCTAAGTTAATGTGAGTGTGTTTGTGCGGCAAGAAGCAACACCTCTCCTGCCAAGAGGGGGAGTCTGATCTCTCCAAGGAGGATACTTGGAACTAAGGAAGAAGGCAGGCGTGATTTAACCACCAGCACCGCCTCATGGACATCCACCCATAACAACAACAACAACAACAACACTGCCACCAAACAACATCAGCTCAAAAACAAGAGGCAGTGATGGTTAGCTCACAGCAAGTCCCATAACAGAGCACTGACAACACACACAGGCTGTGATGAGCTTTTTTTTTTTAGACAGAAGATGTGTTCCACCCAGGCTTGTTTTCTGGCAATTAGCTATGACAGCAGATCATGTAGGGATGACAGTACATATAAGTCTCTGGGGGCTAATCAGGGGGAAAAACACACACACAGTGTGTACGCGTTTGGCAGAGGGCAAAGGCAAAGCGGTGTTGTTAGGTAAGACACGGCGACGATGTCACGTGGCCACTACAGAGGAGAGGAAGGGATGTACTAGGGAGGGGGGAAGCTTGGAGACAAAGAGGAAAGGCAGCAAATGTTATGGAAATTCCTGGGCAAAGCCACGCATGTTTTGCACCTTGAGGGCATTGCTGGGAAGAAAGTGAAACCACAGCGAAGCCTTGCCCTTTGTAAGAGACTGGTATGGGGGAAACATTAGAGCATGTCCTCTGTCAGTCTGCTGAGAGGGAAAAGACGCACAAACACATATCTACACGATCCTAATGGAGTCACATAAACAATCACACAAGGGAAACAATACCAGTCTGACTTTTTCCTCCCTTTTTTTTTTTTTTTGTAAACATCCTCACCAACACATAAGCAAGAAGCATGCCTGTCGTCTACAGATGGTGCATCAATGAGCGAGAGAAGGAAGTGGGCGGAGGCAGCTGCTGCCGGTGTCAGAATGGGAAAATAAAAGAGAGATGGATAGAAAGGAGACACAGGAGAGGTCAAATCAATAGATGTCCTTGGAGCAGCGAGAGCAGGGACGTGTGTGCCCCTCCACCGCTGCTGACGAGCGCTGACGTTCACAGTTTTCCTCTGCCCTCCAGAGACGTATCACATCCTACGGTGAAGGATGAGCTGTGGTGAGAACAATACAATCTGATCCTTTTATGAGCAGATGAGATCAGCAGCTCTTAACACTATGAAGTTGAGCGTGTGTGTGTGTGTGTGTGTGTCTGCTTCCTCGCCAGGGGATTCAGGTGTAAACACATGCCTCTGATTGGCTGGAGTTAGAGGGGTAACTGGCTCCCACCTGGGGAGATGAGCTTATGCAGTGACATCATCTCTCCTAGAGGGGGGATGGGAGGGTTGCTAGTGCAGTGTGCGATGCACATCTGTCTGCAACACAAAAGACTTCAACAACAGTGAAAGAAATACTGCAACTGAAGCCCATAAGAGGCTGGCAGACATCAGAAGGGCTCCAGTTCTACAAAAGGGTATTTAAGGTTAGTCCTTGTTTGGCCCGCAGCCTCCGAGTTCTGTAAGTGAACATAATAAATGTTACAGCGTCACCTCAGAACATGCTGGAGTCAGCACTCTGCAGCTTCCCTGCTTGCTCCGGAGCAGCCTCTTCACCACAGCTACTCTCTGATTATATATAGTCTCAAGGAGGAAGTTCAATGTGTGCGTGTGTGTGTGAGACTCATGAATCTGAACATGACGTAGGTGGGTTCCAGCTGTGCTTTTAAAGTGTGAAAGATGACAATCTGTACAGAATAAAGTTGCATTTCTGGAGGCCACTTAAAACTTTCCTTGTCTGTTTTTTTCTTGTCTTCCTCTCCGCCATGTCAGATGGTAGATAACTGAAACAAATGAGGGGGCACAGCTGCCAAAGTCACTGCAGCACATAGGCAATTACACAGCTATGCAGGCAAGTGTGTGTGTGTGTGTGTGTGTGTGTGTGTGTGTGTGTGTGTGCGTGAATGTGTTTTAGTTTGAGACGGAGAGCGAATAAGGAAGGCCCACCTACTCACCACCACCTTCTCCGTTCAAATAGGCTGCACCAGACCTCCCCGCCCTCTCACTCTCGCCTGGGACCAACGCCATAAACAGGAAGTGAGGCGCCCAGGCACTTCCTGTCTCCCTTCAAATGGGCCTCTTGTTCCCAGAGGCAGCACAGAGAAGCCGTGAGCTGCTGCTGCAACAACTGCTACGACCGAATTCCCTGCCACCTTTACAGCCCATACAAAGCCTCCAGGCCCGTTGTTTTGGTAGTGAATTCTGTCTAACCATTTTCCTGCCACCTGACCAACCTGCAAACTGAGCCAAACACAATGAAGTCATTATCCACTTGCCAATTGGGCCACCAAGCAGCTGTAATGAGTATTTCCATGCCTACAGGGCACCTGCTGCCACACACAGACAACTTTTACTCTGCCACACTGCACATAATGTTTGTCTGATCAGCACTGAAAAGGTGTTTTAAACATTGTCGGGTGTTACAGAGTGTGCTCTGGATCCCTTTTCTGAATTTGTTTACCTTCTTTTTGTTTTATACTTAAAGATCGTAGCTGAATTAAGTTGTTTCAGTAAACAAAGGAGCTGCAAAGAGGCCTAGTGTTTTTTATCTAGTTGTGTGCATGACTGCGTGTGTGCTGACTGTGTGGATCTAAATGCGGAGGTGAGGTTAGTGCAAGGCCATCTCTTTCTCCTTCTCCTGAGCCAGCAGGACCAGGCTACTCCTGAAAACACACACACACACACACACGCACGCACGTCTGCGTTATGCAACTCACCCATGTGTGAGGTCTGCCCTCCGCAGTGACTGGAGGGCAGGTGAAAATAGAGAAGCACAGTCAGTCAAGTCGAGACTGACTGACTCTTCATCTGCACTGACCACCAACCAGTGTCCTTCCATAAGACTCTAATGTAACACAGGATCACGTGAACTCAGACACCTCGGGCGGAGTTTATCTGTTCTCCATTATGATTATCTACAGGCAGAAGAGTGGAAAACTCATTCAAGCTCAGAAAACAGAGGAAAAGGCAGATCTCATTTCAGGGTGCCCTCTGCAGCCCGATATCAGAAGAAATTCTTGGGAACTAAAGGAGGAAATCCAAAGACAAAGATTCAAACCAGACAGGTCACGTGCAAATTTAAACCTTACTGATGCAAGTGTTTCTGACCTATACTCATCTGAGTGCAGCCAATAGCCTGATGATAAGTAATAGGGAGTGTCTACTCTATAAGTGCAGCAAGCTCCACTTAATTTTACTGGTTGGTTTTGGACTGAATGCCCCATTTGTTGAGGTGGAGTTTGGGTGGAGTAGTAAGTTGAGTTAGGGGGACAACAGAAACAAGAACCGATCATACAGAATCAAAATTTAGCAGATTGAATTTTTTTTTGCAAGAGTTCTTTTCTAGAAATAGATTTTCAACAGACCATCAAACCTTCATCTAAAGATCAAAAGGTTTATCTTGCTGTTTGGTTAAGTGTCTCAGCGTTTTTTCTCCAGCAAGAATGACAAAGCAGCTCGATTATACAGAGCAACAGCCACAGGAAATAATGCCATCCAATTCCTCCATGCAAAGCTTTTAATAGATAATGATTCAATGAGATTTGTATGCGCTAATCGCAGCTACAGCAGTCCAAATCTTTGACTAAACTTTCCTCAAAGACTGGAGCATTTCAGCTTGATTCAATTCAAGCCCATATGAGTGACGGGCAGCCACGCGAGGAGGGAGTCTGCTGGGCTGAGGGGAAGCAGTGCAGGGTTTTGTTGGTGGAGAATGGTGTCCTTGTTGAGCTGCACGGCCTCAGCTCTGTGGAAGCAGCCGGGCCTGCCAAAGATAGCCTAATGAGAGACACATGGAAAACAGTACGGCCTGCTCTGCTAATACAACACATGCAGTATGATGATACACTCGGAACTATTGTTCCGCACCACACGTTATAAAATTCACCAACTGATCCACTGAGAGCAAACACACACAAGCTTTTGTCATGTGATGGAGCCCTCAGGTCTGAATGTGCCTGCTTTCCAGCAACATGTCAACAACAACACATCATATGGATACAGAAACATTAAACTGAGAGGAAAATTGGTATTTCTGTTTCATGCTGCAGTTGTGTATGGAGAAATGATGGCCACAACTTGAACCTTTGAAGTTATTGCAAGGGAAGGAAAAACAGAGAAGGCACAAAATTGACTAAAGCTGAATGAGAACTTGACCCTGGATTCAACTCCAACTGTGGTAGTTGCCTCAGGACTGTGAGGAGACCCTGGAAAACGGATCCAGCGAGTTTGTGTGTGAGAGAGAGAGAGACAATGCGCCTACATATGTAGAGATTACAGTGAGGGGAGCCTGCGATAGCTTTCAGTGGTGTCACAAGACTGACGGTGCAAACCAAAGGTCAAAATACAAAGCTTGGCTACTTTGTTTCAGCTACACTTTATTCTGATTAGTTTTGCATTCATTGGTCCCCCTAGAGAGAAGACTTTTGTTCTGCTTTCTTGGTTACACATTAGTGCTGAGAGCTAAAAGGCCACAATATTTTCATAATCATGAAATAGTTACTGTAAGAACACACATTATGTTTTCCATCTCTATATTGGATCACTGACACTTAAATCCCAACCAGACTGGTTAATCTGTCAACAGAGAGCAAACACATGAGGCACATGAGATTAAAACAGTGTCACAACCCTGAACACAAGTCAAACAATACTATACTCATTTATATTGCCAAAGAGTCTTGCAGGATTATTATATTTTTCAATGTTTTACCTGTTAAACATGTCAAATGAAACTGCTGGACTGCTTAAAGCAATAGTCTGACATTTTTGGGGGGCTATTTCTTGGGTGCAGTAACTTCCTTTTGTCTACATCACTGTGAGGTTGCCAGACAGCCAGTTGAGACTCCAGGAAGTCATTGCGCCCGGTGGAGAAACAGTCCGACACATAAGCCCCCATAAAACCACAACGTGAGATATAAGGTGTCAGTTATTTGCTAGCCGTGTCCTCCCGCATCCAGTCTTTATGGTAAGCTAAGTTAAGCTAAGCTAACTGACTGCTCCAGGTTCAAATTTAACAGACAGACACAAGAGTGGTATTGATGTTTTCATCTAACTCTCCACAAGAAAGCAAAATAGCATGTTTCCAAAAATGTCAAACCATTCCTTTAAATACATGCTTAGTTTTATATGGCGTGTTTACATGCATTTGATGAGAAAATGCTTCTAACAATATTTTTCATTTGTTTATGATAGTGAATTAAATAATAATTCAAAATTAAATTAAACTGAGGTATCATTCTATTTTATTCATGTAATTTTAGGCTGAATTTGTTGGCTCTCAGAAGTTCTTAGCCAAGTGTATCCTGCTGAAGTTCACCAAGTATAAAACATTTAGTGCACAAAATCATACAAAATAAATAAATACAAAGGCTGAGAAATGAAGGTCAATTCCAACTTATTTTACTTTACATCATACGATGACAGACCGCTCCATTCCAAACAGGATGATCAACATTAGCGTTGATCGGAGTCGACTGAGTGCTGGCAGGCACTTTCTACTCCACACAATGCTACTGTTGAAAGCTGAAACACCGGAGCCCAGGGGACGGAGGGCTGGCCCGGGCCGAGGTCAACGAGGACCTGTTTGGATGGGTGTGCCTCCAAAAACACACATCAATCAAGCCATATAACATCACCGCCAAGCCGCCTGATTGGCTGACGGAGACGCCAAGGGAGAGGAAATGCTAAAAATAGACGTGACGGCCCATTTTGGCTTAATGAGCCCAAGAGACATCAGTGCGCTGTCCAGGTCCCACCCCTGCCTTGATCATGGCTCGGGGAGAAAAGAACATAAGCACTCCTGGCAAGTCTCGTCTTCACAAGGCTTCTGTGTGCATTTCACCAAGGCCTACAGTAACACATGTGCAGCCTCACACATACATGACACACACATAAACGACAGGCTGTTATTCATACTAAGAGTAGCAGTGAAGTGTAAACACAGTTCTGAATCACAGCGAGGCCTAATCTAATCCAGCTGTGCTGTGTGTGTCTGTGTTAAAGCTACAATTTTACCCTCGCCATCAAAACGCTCCTTAGGGAACCAGAAAGTTAAATTTAGACTTTATACAGCAGTTAAGGCAGGCTCAGGCTGGCTAACCCCACAACCACAAGAGAGGGGAACCAGATCCTTTCTGCTCCGACTGCCAGAGAGCCTAACCTAAATCATCTACCCTCTCTCTCATGCACAATAACCAGCTATATGAGTGCCAGTAAATCAGTCAGATTTTAAAATGAACGGCACAAGCTCTCCAACCTATGATAGTTGCTCCAGGTCTATCTGAAGGGAATAGAAAGTAAATTCAGGCAGTAACAACCAGAAAAAAGCACAAAGTCTGACAAGTCAGTGCTCTGCAAACAACACAAGCAGAAAAAAAAGGGAACACGGTGTCCAAATAAACAGCGCTGCACAGCCAAAGGGGCACAGGGGAGGATGAGAGGAAAAGTTGTGGGCAAGCCTGAATGACTAGCTGACTTTTGGCTGCATGCCATTTCACTCAAACTAGTCTTAACCTACCCTCCCTAACAAACCCTATAACCAGCAACGTCTCACACTCCTTCCCTTCGGTCAGCTATAAGAGGCTGGCTATGTGCCATCGCTGTCCCTCTGTCCTCAACTCCCTCCCCTCCCTCCTCCTCCCACAAGTCAAGATACACTGTGTGTCTGACTACAGCAGAATCTCTGCCCGCTACAGCAGCACTGTCCTCAAATGTCTCCTACAAAACCGCAGCCGCATAACAGAGAGAGTGAATGGGGAGGAGAGGATGATGGGGGGGGGGGGTGGGGGGGTCAGATGGAGGAGTTAATGAAGGTCTGAAAATGTAAGATGAAGAAAGCTAAAAAGCCAAATATGATGTCAACAACAACAATCGACGACAACAACAACAACAGTAAAGAGGATGGAGAGGTCAGCAAGGGAAAAAGAGTAACGGTGACTTGGTTAACTACCGATAGAAGAAGCAGTCGCAGCACACCAGAACTCCCATCCAGTCGGTGGTGAAGCAGAGCCGGGGTGACGAGGCTCCGACCCACAGCACCCTTCCTCCCTTTCACCTCCCTGTCTCCGCTCCTCTCTTGCAAACTCGGCTACAGGTGCAGCAGCTCCAGCATAGCACCTTGTGTGATCATGCAGCTGCTGAACCGGCCTCTGACTTTAATGCAGCACGGACGGACGGATGGACGGACGCAGGTCGTTCAGTAAAGTCAGCCAAACAAACACAGAGAAATACACTTTCAAAACAAAAAAAAAAAATTATTTCACAGAACCAGACACACTTCTCTGAGCATGTTTCTCTTTCTCTCTCCTTTCCAACTACTGCAACTGCCTGCCTCACTTTCACACTATTGCTCTCTCTCTCTCTCTCTCCCTCCCTCTCTTTTTCTCTCTCTCTCTCTCTCTCATTCGCTTGCTGGCTCCCACTTGAAAGGCGGGAAGATTAGCTTGGCAAACAGAGTCCCATAAACAAAGTGCTGACTGCTGGGCAGCACAGGGTGGACTGCAGGGGAGAAAGAGAGAGCGAGATGGACAGAGAGACACAGCGAGAGAGAGAGAGAGGGAGGGAGGGAGGAAACAATCCCTTGGAGGAGCAATCTCAGCCATCTGTATACATCCTAAACAAGGGCTAAACATCCTATCTCCACCCATCGCTCAGACGGACTGAGCGCACGCTCTGTTTGCTAAATGAGAGTCAAAGTCAAATCCTGTCAAAACCTCTCTGGAAAGTTAATCAGTGCAGCAAGTTGACAGCCTCTCTCTCTGAAGTGATGTGTAGCTAAGTTACAACAGCAGATGGCTAATTGTCAACTCTTAAGTCAACACTGACGAGGGACATAAACATGCAGCACAGGATGTACACTGTTTCGAGCATGTATACAATAACCATGACTCTTCATTCACACGAATGATGCAGAGGTACGGGATGGGAGGGGCTAGCGCGGAGACAAGCCCCCAGGAAGCGAGCCAATCACTGCAGAGTACTTATTGTGTGGGCAAATAAGGTGAAGGACACAGAGTGAATCACGGGCCTCGTTACACCTCCTTCTCTCTTCCCTAGATCATCCAATAAGAGCAATCACTTTTTGTTGCCCTCTGATCCTCACTTGCTTCAAAACACACAGACGGAAATGCACACAAGGACTGCAGTGGTCAGGTAGAGGAGAGCGTGTGTGATGCTGTAATCGAAGCTGCAGCCTTCAACACACTCAGTGCTGGACCCGACAGACACCAACGCAGCCATAACCGACCATGACGAAGGCAGCCGACACCGCTGAATACTGATGCTCAATGTCAAACAGGCCAACTCGGCTCTGTTCAGAGAAAACAAATCACTGCAGCCTGCCAGGAAAAAGACTGAGAGACAACAGAGGCAGAGGCGACAGCCACTTTGAGAAGACGGCAGTTATGTAGCAACCGCAGGCGGACGGTTCTGCTCTTACTTTGTCACTGACTTATCAAAGAGCTCCTGAACAGTGAGATGGATTTAACAGCAGCCAGAGCAAGTAGATGTTTCCACCTAACCCTGCTGCACACAAACTTCAGACGACACCGCAGGACAAACTGCACGTCCTCCCTCTGCTGCTTCTTTCTGCTCCTGCTCTTTTTGAGATAAAAGATGACAACGTCGAACTGCAGCAGCCCAGCCAAGCATTTTTACATCCCATGACGTCATCCCTCCTCCACCCCCTCCTCCGACACCACCTCCTCCTTCTCTACCCTGGGGGCCTGTCACCAGGAGCTGCAGCTAACAGGCCTCCTCGTTCACTGTTTAATTACCTCATCCCTCTCACCTGCACACGCACACACAAACAGATGTGAATGCACACTTGCAACAGAGTACATGCGAGACACCCTCGCTCACACAATGATCCCACAGGGGGGATAGTAACACACACCTTTCTAAGTGAAAACAGAAAGAGGAGGAACTAGGGAGGAGGGGTACACAGCGATAACATTGTTCTCTCGTTTTCAGACGTGTGATGAAGTGGGTGTTTGGCACTCATTAGCTCCCTTTGTGTTTCAGTACCCAAAAGTCAGGATGTGGGTTTTGTGTGTGTCAAGTACAGCGGAAGGCCATATGCTCTATTACAAAGCAAAGAGGAAAAGGAGTGCCAGTGGAAATGTGTAAGAAGAGAAACTGCCATTAAATCAACTGTCACTTTCAACAATATGAACAAGTTCTTGTGGGTCTCCTCTGCGTGTGAGTGCTTCCTCAAACTTTTGGGCCTTATCAGAAAATCCAGATAAACAATACAAGCAAGACATCCGCTGTAACAGTTAAATGGGCTGAATGCAAGAAAGCTGTGTGACTTGGCCGGCGGATGGGAGAAAGACAAAGAGAGAATTTTCCTTATAAAACTTGTGACTTGGAGAGATAACACAATGAGGGGAGAGAGACCGAACCACTGGGCAGGGGGGAAGACCAGACTCGTGACCGGGTTTAGAAACAGCAGGATATGAATAGAGGCAAAAGTGGGTTAGGGGGGGAAAGAGGCAGACACACATAGTGCACACACATGCAAAGTTGCTAGGTGATGGGACGGCTAGAGGGGGTATTTCTGTGGAGGGGAAGGAAAGAGAGAGATAAAGAGGGAGGAAGAAGGAAAAAGGAGAGATCACCTTGCTCTTTTCCAAAAAAACAAAAGAGAGAGCCCCCCACCCCCTCTTAAAAGCGAGACAGACAGGGTTCTCCTGATCCAGCCGCACACACTGAACTACACGTGGGCGCCACACTGGTGAAATCAGGAGGGACCCTTGAGAGGAATTGACATCAATGTCTGATTAGCCATTATCAAGTGTTCAGAGGGCATTTTACTTACAGACTGACGTCAAAACTGAAAAAAAAGCTGCAACATACTGTTTATTTGCAATTATAAATAACTGCAAGTTCAAGTTTCACAGTGATCTTTTATCAGATGTAGCCTCAGAAGACCTCAATTCATCACAACAAAGAACTAGCCCTCAATGGTGCCATTGCAGCTTATGTGTGTGCATAATATTGCTACTGTTGCAATAAAATAGAAAGTCTCCTTTGGCATTACTGAAGAGTAATTGTAGGATGTTAAAGAAATAAAAGTGCAATAAGGAGACTATGAGCACCATTGTAAGCCTCCATGGAAATATCACAAAGTGAACTGATTTATGAGCTAAGCATATAACAAAACGTGCTGTCCCCCCTCCTCCTCCTCCTCCTCCTCTCCATATGGAAAACACATTATTAAGTTACCCCTGCACACATTACACCAGCCTCTTACCTATTTAGCGTATAGGACCCGTTCCTTTTAAACCTCATCCTGGACGACAGGAAGCGGATAAAGAAATCCAGAATTGACGGCGTTTCAGCTTCTTGTCGCACCTCGAAAGAAACGCGCCCCACCGTGTCTCTCCCTGGACGGCTGCAGAACAAACAAACGCGGAACAAATACGGAGTTGCTCTTTGCAGTCCTCTCTCGCTCCTCAAACACCTTTCTCCTTATCTTTCTATCGTTTCTTCCCAGACCTCCCTCTCCTCCTCCTCCTCCCCCTCTGCCCCCCACCTCGGTTTAGTTTCCGTGGGGCAGGGTTAACGAGTCTTCAGACTGCAGGCGTTTCGATTAAGACATAAAAGAGCTCGTATCGGTGACATGCGTGCGGTCCGGAGCGATTGGAAAAATGTAGTGAAATTAACACGGAGTCTGGTTGAGGCTGCGTCGGCTTTGTGTCCACAGCCTCGCTGACGCAAACCACCGCTTTTTTACTCCACCAAAAAAACACCCAGATGAAACATGAACCTTTTCTTTCAATATGTCCACATTTACATCCCCTCCTCCGGCTCGGTTCGGCGACATAAAACCGAACTAAAAGCGACGTCTAAATACAAAAAAAACAAACATTAAAAACAAATGTAGGCTACAAGCCGGCGATCCCTTTATGGAAAATGGTTATCGATGCGAGCCAGCTTCCTTCTCCCCATTCACGGTCCTGAGGAGGCTCTCGTGTTTCAACAGCGTTTCCTATCTGAGGAGCTATATATATACACATTTATATTCATCCTCCATATGCTGAACACAAACTAGACTCCACCACCCCAACACAGCTCTTGTCAACGCCTGGAGGCTGAGACAGATTTGAGGCTAAGAATAGGGCTGTGGAGCCATTAATGCCATTTAAATCCAAAGTAGCCCTTCCAAGTGTAGGTGTGTGTCTTTCTAATGGACACATACGCATATATAGTCACTTTACATTTCAGGATACAGGAAGCTGGTAAACATGCTTGAACTCCAGGAGCAGGGCTTGTACTTGATACATTATTAGCACATATCGCTGGATTAAATTAGCGTAGATTATAAAAGGATGTGGTTTAATAAAAGAAAGAAATAATTACTTTCTGGAAATGATACTTTAAATCATTACAAATGATTGTACAGGTGGTTGTTTGCCTTGTAATGATGATAAAACTGGAGGTCTACCTACTCAATCTGCCACTACTGCCCCAACGAACTCTTGACCTCCCACTAGGTGCTGCTGGGAGGACAATGACCAAGTAACCAATAACAATGAACCATAATCACTGGCTGGCTAGTGAGTAATATCCCTGCTATGCAGCATTTTCAGCATCCTAGCTGACAAACACGGTGAGAAATGACAATGAAATGAGTTGCAGGAATGTTAAAATGTTGGGGAAATGACAGGCAGGACAACTCAAAGTGCCTCTGAGCAGACAAAGAGGTGATAGACACTGGAACGGCTTTACAATGATAAGGTGTGATCTTAATCGCTGCACCCAGCCGCCTCCCTCCAGCCAGCCCAAAGTGTGTGTATGCATGTCCTCAGGGAAGCAAGCTTGCTGGAAGATCTCTATGCCCCTGCATGTGTGTACACTACAGCTAAGGTGAGACAAAGCTCTTATTTTGTCAAGTTTGGATTTGTATGGTAATGGATAAAAAAAAAAGAAGTTGGCACAGAGGAGTTGGAGAGGAGAAAAAAGATGGATGGATGGGGAGAAAGGGAGAGTGGGAATATGTTGAGCAGAGGGCCAGACCACAAAGACTGAAAAATTGAAAGACCAGATGTGATTTTCTTACAGCCAATTGAGGAAGCATTGGGAAGGAGAGGAAGACATGCAACAAGGGCCCCAAACTGGATTCAGATCCAGGATAATGTTTATGGTTACATGTAATGTGTTTTAGTAACTTAAACTTGTCGAGACAGCCCAAAAATGAAGTCTTTAGAACTTTCATGAGGCTATCTGGAAGTGACTAAAAAGACTAAAAACGAAAAAATGAAGAATAAAAGGAGTCTATTTTCCACTGAAAGCTTAAAAACTATAAATGATCACCATAACAACAGACAGAGATTAATTAAAGGACAAGTCCAGCTCATCTAAGAGCAAACATCCAGTTCAAAGAATCCTGAGCACTAAAAAAAAAAATCTCTAATCATAAAATAAAATGTCTCATTAACTTTTGTGTGTATATAGGTGTTATGGGATTGAAGCAGGGAGAAGTACGAAATGATGAATCCAGGCGAGCGGGAAGTTTAGGAGCATTCAGGGTTATTCAGCATTACATCATGGGAGTGCAGTGCAGCATCTGTTTGTGTGTGTGTGTGTGTGTGTGTGTGTGATTCCTCTACTCCCGCAAAAGCACTCGGGGTTAGTTTCAATGGCTCCAAGCTCGTTTATTACAGTACGGGCAGCCTGGCACAAGAACTGCTGATCAATCGCACCGCCGCTGCCGCTGCTGCTGCTGCTGCTCAGTCAGTCACTGCAGAGTTACACAACAGCCACCGGAGGGAGGAGAGGATGAGGAGGAGGAAGATGATGAGAGGCATGAGGAGGAGGAGGAGGGTTAACAAAAGATGAGAAGGCTCTGGAGGGTATGGGGACAGAGAAGACTTAAATTCAAACAACGGAGGAGGGTGGAAGAAAACGAGGGTGAACACTGCAGACCACAGAGGCGCAATCAGCCTGAGCTTTATTGATGCAGTTCAAAACAACCCCCCTCCTTCTTTCCTCCTCCTATTCAGTCTCAATCTATTCCTCCTTCCTGCACTTATTCACGCCTGCCCCTTAACTTCCCCTTGATTTTATTGCTCCTTTTGCAGCCCCTTCATTAAGCTAATTTGAGCTTTCTTGCCTCTTTCGCAATCCTTTTTTTCTATTCAAGCCTCTTTTCCATGCATCCCTCCCTCGCATCATGAACCCCTATTCTGTCCCCCCCTACTCTCTTTTGTCCATCCAGCTCAATCCCTCCCTACATTCCTCTTTCCTGGTGCATGTTGTGTAAGAATGATGTGAACTTTATAAGTGTGTGTGTCCTTGCATACTAATGGCGTTAAAGATGCCAGTCAGTGCATGATCGCCTTCTCTTTTTCATCTGAGGAGGGAGCTGCAGATTTTTCTCCGAAGGTGTTGTTATTCAGGATAAAATAAAATACTCATGAACTCGTCTCTTTTCTCTCTGCCTCGTCCCCAGTGACGGGGAAGCTTCCAGGAAACAGTCTTCGCTGGTTGCGGTGCGGCTGTGGAATAGCCCTGGCCCCTCCACTCCTACACAGGCTTTCCAGGAATACAGTGCACAGAGTCCAGAAAGACTGAGACCGCAGTGCACAAACACATGGACGCACACACACACACACACACACACTACTGTGGTTCCAGCAACTTGAGCGCATGTATGAGAGGAGAGCTTTAGAGAGACCATGTCACTGCATGCGCCAAGTTCCCCAGCACAGAGGTGATACTGACAGAAAGCACACACACACACACACTCTCTCACACACACACACATGCACGCACGCACACAACTCTTCCCGCTTTAACGCCAAAAAAAGATGAATCTTACGAAACCATGTGTGTATTATGCAATTGAATGTACATAGGGTCTTGCTGCCAAGTACCAAGAACGTACTGTTTCTCTCACTCACACACCCTAAATATGTTTTGTCACACACAAACAAACACACATACACACACACTGGGCAAAGTTGTGAACTGGGGCCAAGCAGAGGGGAGCAGTATGAAAGGGCCTATATATATGGCCAGGCTGGGCGACGCCAGAAGTCCGTCAGTCTGTCTGTGTGTCCGTCTTTCACATACAGCCTGGCCTATAGTGTGGGGACACCACTATAACTCACCTTTTATATTTACCTCAGTGGGTCGCCCTATAGGCTTCTGTTGCACGTCTCCGTCTCACCATCTATCACCACAAAGCTGAGGTAGCTTCCAATAGCACAGTCTGGTACTGGTCGCTCAGTATGTAGAAGCTCGTGAGAGTTAAGTGTGAAATAATGGGCAAAATGACAGTGATGTTGACATTTTCTCAAATGTCTCCTGGATACCCCCGAAGGCAAATGTTATGTCTGGGTATTTTTGGGCTCTGCACCCAATCAGTATTATCTGTCGGTATCTAGACAAGCTTTGGTTTCAATTCAAATTCCAGGAAATGAAATGCAACCTTACCCATGCACTGGTCACCGCTCAGGCATTTTGAAAATGTGAAGCTCAGCGGTAGCTTTGGAAAACCATCTAACTTTAAAAAAAAAAAAAAAAGTACCACATTTTTTTCCATTTTCCTTTATTATTTTGCTGCTACAGCAATCTTATGAGGACAGTATACTGGTAGCCATCAGTGAAGACACCGAGGTCATCTCTTTAGAGCTGAAACGATTAGTCGATCAACAGAAACTGAATCGACAACTATTTTGAGAATCGATTAATCATTTGTCATTTTTTAAACGAAAATACCCCAATTGCACTTTTTTCAGCCTCTCAAATTTGACATTTTTCACCATTGTATGATATTTTATAGAGCACACTATTAATCAAAAATTAATTATTACAAAAACTGATAATAAAAATAAACAAGAATTTGCATTTAAAAGGAGTCTGGAGGGAGTTTAAATTCTACATTTAAAAAAAACTAAAACAAGGTGGGCATTTTACAGGCTGATTACAGTATTTTTAAACCTCAATATATTTAGGTTTGACTACTTTTAGGTCGGCAAAATGATGAAATAAATTAAAGGGTTCAGTATTTCCACAGTATAATTGAATTCCTGGCAGTGTGGAGAAGACTTTGAAACACTGTTTAGACCTACATGTGTGGAAATGTGCCTAAAATTTGGCTTTTTTCTCATGCAATTCTTTTGTTTTTTCAGTCTATCTGCCTCTCCTCATAAAGAATCAAATATAACGACCTAAAAAGAGAAAATCATGCATTGTTTGAACAGTTCACCGCTCTGCACATCCATCCTGTGACGGGGGGAGTCATGATGGACACTGCTTTGTTTTAAGGGCTCACATACCAAACTGGAGGTGAGGCACTGATATGGGGAACTGCTGAGGATGGTGGGACTATGATGCCACCTGCTGTTAACCAGAAATAATGCACCGCTCATGTGGAAAGAACAGACCAGCATCTCTACTTTCTCCCTCTTTCTCTTGGGGCTACTGTGCTAAGTGAGTCGTGCTGATGGCTGAGGAGCAGTGATGAGAGAGAGGCAGCAGGCGGGGCAGAGAACCTGCAGGCGGAGAGAGGTGTAGGCAGTCACTGATGTCCTGTTGACTGGTATGCAGTCTGGTATTGTTGGCATGTGAATAAAGGCTTTGCACCAGTGATGGAAGGGAGGAGGTGAGGATAGAAGATTTAAAAAAAAAGAAAATGAAAAAGACAAGGGAAGGAAGGAGAAGGAAAGCAGCGCTGATGCCTCAGTGACGTCTGGTATTGCTGGTATGTGGAAGACATTGAGGGCAGGTAATGAATGGAGGGAGACTAGGAGAAGCCTGCGGTGGTAACAAAACCACTAGGGCGACTTGTTGGCTCTCTGAGCAAGCACCCATAGGATCTTTGTGGAGAAAATGTAAGATTATAAGAGCACATTTAAAAGCTTCTGGGCTTTTTTCCTCAAAGCATACCTTCAGTGAAGAAAAATAAATCCAGCAGAGAGGTTTCACATTGGTGGAAAACCTTAAAAACTTCAGATGAGAGGACAGGGTGAAGACATAAACCATCAGTGTTTCTTTAGCATTGAATGACTGCAGTGTGCAACCACCAATAAATCACGCTTTGAATATCTAAATATTCAGACCTGGGGTTTTGAAGAGAAACTCATTACCCCCTAACCTTCACTTGAAAATATATATTTTAAAAAATCCTCAAAGAAAAAGAATAAATAAAAGAGCGTGCCGCAGAGAAGAACAGATCTATTGATCTCTGTGTCTGCCTCTGGCTGGTGGTGCACTGGTATTGCTGGTTTAATACTGCAGCCGCTTGATACGGTCATGTGATACTGGACTGGAAAGAGTCGACAGAGCCCGGTGCACACAGGGAAGGCCTGCAAGACATGATTATACAACAAGATCTGATTTCCTGCTCAATGGATCTCTCTCTCTTTCACTCTTATTCTTCCTCTTTCTCCAAACTCTTTCTACTTTTATCTACATTTCTCTTAATGCCACCACTGACTGTCTCCTACATCTCTTTTCCTTTTGAATTGCTTCCTGTCTTGCCACTCATACAACACACACACACACACACACACACACAGAGCTGAGTACACACCACCCACTCTTGGAAAAGAGTGGACTCATATGACCTGCTAAAATCAATATGATTGACCAAACAAAGTTACCTAACTGCTGACAGGTAAGCATTTTCTTGCCCAGCAGCTTGCTCCTGCCCATTGGGCGGTCATGTGGTCTGGACATGTGCTGCCCTCTTGTGGTACAAATAGACTACATCCAAATTCTGTTTGCAGCAACCTATCACATCCTGCTGAAGTCAAGCTAGTGCTGTTGGTTGATTTGTGAGAGTTGCAACACACAGCTAACTGCAAGACTGAGAGGTCCTGGCTGTGGTTTACTTACTACTGAGGTGGTAATATTACCGGCCCAGAGAAAGACATGAGAGAGAGCCTGTCAAGCTGGTCAAACCACAACAGCTTAAGAGGGTCTACATAATAAGCTGAGAGGTGCAGAGGATCGGGCAGCCACACGTTATCTAACCACAGAGAGACTGAAAAGATGGGTAAAAGAAACACAGGTCATCGTTTCACTGTCTATCACAAAAACACATCTGGATACTAAGTTCAAGGACATTTCAATAACTTTCAAGGTCATTTTCACTTTATCTTATTTATTAGGATCCCCATTAGTTTCATTAGCTTTCACAGGGACCCGACAGTTTTACTCATCGTTACAGTTGTGGGCGAATCAATGCAGATCTCCGTCAGAGGTTCACAGAGTTGAGGTGTATTAATGGAGTTGGTGTCATTAATATTCTAAGTGGTTTTACTATTTTTCTAAAGAAGTAGTTTCATGGCTCTTCATTCATTTTCAAATGTATTCTTTTTGACAAATACACAGACCTTCAAGGATTTTCAAGGCCCGTGGGAACTCAATGCTTGTTTTTTTCCTTCAACTTTTAACACTTTTATTAAAAATACTGACAATCATTGAATATCCTTGAGGATGCAGACTGATTGCATGCAAGTAGGGACTTTATATTACTTATTATAACTCTACAAGCTATTGACCCAGGTGATATTATTTAAACCTTTTAAAACAGCTAACCCAACTAAAAAAAACAATAAACTGTAATCTCAAAACTAACAATGTGTGGGGGTTTTTTATTACCAGAAATTTTACAGCTTTATGGTCACTGTGACCAAAACATCCTAAAATGGAGCTTTCTGCAGTCATATTCCCAAATGACAGATGCAGAAAGAACACACAACAAACAACTTTTGGATCAAGTTCTCAACTATCTGTACAGCAGTGGTAAGTGACCCATCCTGATCCGCATTACCAAACACTGAGCTGTGGCCTGACAGCAGCAGGCTATGAATGACTTAGATCCAAATCCAAAAGACTGGAAAATGTGCTTTTAATGTATTCAAATCTCCAGACTCGTGGTTGTGAGAAAACGCCACAGAAAGCGTGCGTTGAGCCAATGAAGCATGTCCCAGCAGCTCTGAGCTGATGCTAGAAAAGGCCTTTCCCAGGTAGCTAATCCCCACACTGGAAACGGTTCCTTACTTCCATGCATACACACACACACAAACACACGCTTCTGAGGTGTGCACTCCACAGCTGCCAGCGGTTATGCAACAGCTGGTATGTGCAGTGGTGTGTGTGTGTGTGTGTGTGTGTGTGTGTGTGTGTGTGTGTGTGTGTGTGAGTGAAAGCATACATTATCCAGTCTCTGCGCAGCCTTTGAAGAGACCAGTGACCTCTAACCACCTTTGACCACAGCTGCTCACCTTTCAGCTGTTAGAGATGCACTTCAGATAGATAACTCTAATATACCAGCTTCAGTGAAGGTCTCGCTGCAATATAAGGCAAGAGGAAGTAATATGGCATGGTCAGCTGCTCCGAGCAAAACGGAGAAGAAGCACAATGAAGAATTTGTGTGTGTTATTAAAGTCTCTGGGATAGATAGGATAAAGAAACTGCTGCAATAAAAGTATTAAAGAAAAAAATCCACCTTAAATCGTGATCAATGTTAAGAGCTGCGGAGATGTTTTGTACATTTCCTGGCCCTTTTTCTTATTTGTTTGAGTATTTTTATTCCTGTTGATAACTGCCCAAACTATAACAGTAAACGGTATGACATCACATAATTTTCCCAGAAGCCACTTCACCACACTGTCGAATTAACAAATATAAAATATGGCAGATGACACAATAAGGCTAATTAGCAGTATTCAGTCATGCTGTGCAGCTGCACAGAGCAAGTCAGTGGTTGTCACTGACAGTGGAGGGGACACGTCGACTAAGCGAGGTGGAGGGGACCGAAAGACAGAGAGACGTGCGGTTATAGACGAAGCTCACGTTGCCGCTTTCTGACAAAACCAAGCAGAGTGACAGACGCCCAGCTGGAGCCTGCATGAGGAAGGCAGCACTTCCTGTGTTTGTGCATCTCACTGTTTGCTTTCCCTTCAGCGCAACGAGTGACGAAGACTTCCTGCGAGCTCCTGCTACAGACTCCCTGGCCTGGCGGAGAGGCAGAACAATGAGGAGGAAAGGAGAGCGTGTTACAGCACAGGGTGGGGCAGAGAGGGAGATGAAGGAATAACACACACACACACACACACACACACACACACACACACACACACACACACACACACACACAAGAGCCAAACATGAGGCCATATGCAAACAGAGGCAAGGATACAGGTGTACTTGAGGACACACACCCAGGCCAAACAAGCACAGATAACTCTAATAACATCAAGTACAACACGAAAGAGGAAGTACAGAGACCAAAAAAAGACAGACACAGACAGGGACAACAAAATGTTAGCTTCCTTCATTCAGGCAGCATCAGACTGCACCAAACTTCACTTAAAAAAAAACACAAAAAAATACACCAAACACAATGCAACAAGGCTAAAATGTTCCTAACATGAAAGAGTCACCACCACCATCTCACGAGGTTACATGAGCTCCCCAGTGATTATGAGAAGTGTCCCATCTGCATGTGCTGTATTACTGCCCCCCATCCCCCCCTCTGGCCCTGAGCAACACATGAACTCACCAGAGTGGACCCGAAACCCCTGACCTACTGTTCCTCTATGAGAGGAAACGGATGTGGGGAATGTATCTCACTTGTTCTCATTCTCTCTCACTCACGTACGAAGCAAACGTGCAAACCAACACATCATCCAAAGGTTGAGGACAGAAACAGCTTACACAGCGGATACCCAGCACACCAGAGCTTGGACACATATAGCCTCCTCCAGAGCCACAGATAGATCTGTACTATTTCTATCTGTCGCTCATGTCAAATCCTGGCTTTTGAAGTAGAGTCAGGAAGGTCACAATGACTCCGTATTGAATGTGTCAGAAGGAATTTGATGGTTAAAGGATAATTCCACCCATCTTGACTTGGGCTTTGAGACTACAACTTTATAACAGAAAGCCTGCGTTACTAACTGGGGCATTAATCAGGAGGGGGAAGACCAATTAAAGATGCAATTGAGTTGCGTGATGGGAAATGTAGGATTCAGCGTTTTTAGAGCTTGGTGCTTACTGGGGACTTAAATTAGGATAACTCAACCATTGCTGCTTCAATTATGAGTATGATTTCAATTATTACTCAAGGACAAAAGGACACAGAATAACAAAAGCACCTGCTGAAAACAACAATAAACATATTGGAAGTGTAAAACTAAATTGCTGGAGTGGTTTGTCAGAGATATCTCAAATTTTCATTGTAAAATGGAAAACAAAACAAAATAGATGGGGGGGGGGGGTATTGTCATCCTTTCCATGTTATTACTATTATTGATTATTGTTGTAATCTATTGTTACAACATACTGCCAAACTAACACATCTTCCGTATATTTATGCTCCTTTTTTGTCTCCTGCTGTGAACTTTGGCCACCTTTTTCTGTTTACAATTAATCGTTGCAGCCTTATTGTCATTCCTTGTTGTGGCTCAAATATTAACCTGAACTTTTGTTAACACTCAAATATTGAAACCAAGTCCCTCTCAGCATTTAATACCCTCCCCAACAGACACATCAAACCTCAGAGGAAAATTACAAAGCCATTTCCCCTGCATTTTAAAAAATAGATATGTTTTGACTCTGTTATGTGAAAGTGGCCAAGCCAAGCTCAGGGCTGCAATGCTGCACACAGAACAAGCAGTGACAACTACAAGCACTAACTTGTTGCATAATAATTAGACAACACACAGAGAACGTTGCTGGCCACTTCTCAAAAAGCCTAACATAACCAGCACTGCTTTGCAGAGGCAACCTGAGATACTTGCAGGGAGGAGCCGAGGAAGAAGAGAAGGGCAGAGTAGCAGAGCAGAGGAGGGACGAGGGAGAAGATCAAGAGAAACAGTATGCAAAAGACAGGAGGTCAGGAGTCACCATTGGCTTCACAGAACTTCTCCCTCCATCGCTCTTTATGTAGGCTAATCTCCTCCATCTCACCTCCCTGAGCTGGCCCGCTCATTTAGCCTCATTTAACCAGATAACAGCCGGTAATAAATCAGCAGCACACTCCTCTCACCTCTAATCTGTAGTAGCCTGTTGTGCTGTGCACACTCCCCCCTGATATATGACTCAGTCCACTCCAGTCCACTGGCTTCCAGTGCGAGGCAGCTACTGTAGGTAGAAAACCTCTGCAGGGAGTATGGGTCAGACAGCAAGCAGAAAAACGAGAACGTGTAGATAAAAATGGAGATAAAGGATGAAACTGGAAAGAAGGGGAAAGAAAAACAGACTTAAGACTCCCCACTTTCTCTGTTCCTCGGCTGGAGTTTATATGAATTTTCAATATCTTTGTCTTGTCTTGTGTTGTGTTGCATATTTTGGATTTTGGATTTATAAAAACAAAAGCATGACCTCCTAAAAGGCATAATATGTAACATTTCCACATTAAAATGTCAATAGACGACATCCAAATGTTACAAAAACCCAGAAAAATCCATAGTTTTATTCAAGGTAACGATGTGTTTCATTCATTCATTATTAGAATGAAATGGCATAATGTGAACGTGACTAAATGCAACGTGAATAAAACTTTTCCTCGTCCGTGAACATGATTGAGTCCGAGTCCCGTCCTGTTCTCTTTATACATCCATGGTCACGTCAGATAGATTTTCATCGGCAATGGTGGTTGTTTAACAATGAAGACAACAACTCCCATGATCCCACGCTACTTGTCATCAAACTACGTCTTTTGTTATTGTTTTGATTGAGAGACCCCTAGCGGCAGAAAATACATACTGTGCGTTTAATTCCAGTAATATAAAACCATTAATTAGGGCAGTTTTAACCTCTCTCTTTTTCATTCAAAAACAACATAAGCCAAACTGCCCAATGCATCAGTGTTGAATAAAAGCTTTGCCTTAATGCATATAGTCTAAAGTTAGAGCAGGGTTTCCCCATTTAGATGAGGAAATATCTGATTAAATAATAAGTAAACAACCTTCAATGCTAACTTTCAACTTTGACAGTTTTTGGTACTAAATGCTACAGACACAACTCAAAAACTACTGAGGTTCGATACCCAACCCTTCCACTAACAAGATAACTAGATTACTTTGACATTAAAACAAAAACCCTAGCTCAATAAAGTCCAAAACTCACAGAATCGTATGGGGCCTAGCTTGCTAGTTAGCTTAGCTAGCTTACTAACTCTTGTTTAGTCTACCACCAATTACCAAATGACTTTTTATGGTCAAACGGTTATCTGAAGATACTGTAGAAACAGGACGATACAGTATGTCTCTCACATTATAACTTATAATATGTTATACATTTCAGTGAAACTTTAGTGTTGACAGATTGAGTTGGATGTGATGGCGAGAAGTCCTTCCTTCCTTCCCCTGGCTTCCTGGATTAAACTGTGGCAAAGTGAGCTGCTGGCCTCGCTCCCACCACGACTGGACTCCTCATAATACCGTGTTCACAGCCAGTCTTAAGCTTTTAACCTAGCTCCTAATGCTACCAGGCTGTTGGCTCAGTGTTAGCATTCATCACGAGCCACCCAGCTCAGAGACCACCGGTGATTAAAAAGTCTTTTAGAAAGGTCACGTTTAGCAGGTCTACGGCTAGGAGCACACAGCAGAGAAGAAAAGGCCAGTGTTGTGACATCACGCCAGACTTATAATGAAGTACAGTGTGCTGTGTGTGTGTGTGTGTGTGTGGGACAGTGCACGGACAAAGCGTGTTCCCCAGCGTGGCCCTCTGTAAGCCCTCAGTCAGTCAGACTTATCCATGTTTACACACACACACACTTCCTCGAGGGGATATCAGAGGCCTTATAGAGGTCAAATCCTCTGATATGTTTTTGTGTTGTGTCCAGCCTTGAGCTGTTCTGCCTCACTCCTGGGAGGCCCAGTCAGCAGCTCCCATACAGTGACCCTAACCCAGCGGCGGAAATCAGGCGACCCTGAACACCAGCTCCCTCTCTGTTATCCCTTTGCCTTCATTCCAAGTCAAACTCTTCCCTCACAAACATCTCCCTCCTCCACATCCTTATTTAGATGTGAAGCACCTCATGGAGCCGGCTTGTGACTCACTCACAAACTCACGCATCCATGTTTAGCAGGCTGTCCACAAGGTAGCCTGTGTTAGATCAGCAGATGTGGAGATGTTGATGTTGCATCCTACAAGCATAGAAAGTAATAGCTGCTGCAATCTTAACATCTGCGCCACCTTCAGGCAATGATTGTTAGTTACTTTTATTCTTTTGCTGGTTTTTGTCACTAAAATCTTGTTGATGGCTATGACCGCTTTACCTACAAAATGTATGTCTTCAGTAGTGTTGAAACAAATAGTCAATTAATAGAAAATTATTCTACAAATATTTAGATAATCGATTATTCATTTCTCAAGTCATTTTTTTAAGCAAAAATGCCAAAGGGTTGCTGGTTTTAGCTTCTGAAATGTGAAGACTTGGCTGCTTTTCTCTGTTTTATGTCATTGTAAATTAAACATCTGTGGGTTTTGGACTGTCGATCGCACAAAACAAGAAATCTAAAGCGTAATGTGTAATGGACATTTTAAACTCTTCACTTCTTCTCTTCAACATTTTACTGACTAAAGGATTAATCAATTAATTGAACAAATAACTGGCCGATTAGTGAATAATGAAAGTAGTCATGGTCTTCAGCACTAATTTCTTCTGCTGTTAGTGGAGGTCACCATTAGTTCATTGGAGATGGCCCACTTCTGCTGTGTGAAAACTTTGATTTTAAATGATCAAATAGGCATACATTTCAACTAATTGCCGTGAAACACTAAATGTTAGCTTTGGAAATTAATTTATCATGTCTACTAAATCTAAATTGCTGCCACTTATTTTCCTTGCTGATAGGTTGGACAGGTTTGAAAGCTTGGATGATATCGGCTGGATGTGGATTTGGGTGTTTTGCATCAATTACACTAAAAACAAGGTGTGTCCTTGTTTTAAGGAATTGGTTTAGGATCCTACCACATTAGAGCTACACCCTCCTCCCCCTCCCTCTATCTCTGTCCACGTGCTGTCCGCTCCCTCCCTCACTTGGCTGTCATGGTGGCAGGAAGTTGAGGAGATGTACAGGCCATATGTGCAGATCAGAGCCATACGGCAGGGTTGTCAGTGGACACATATGAAACATATGGCTGCTGGTGCTGGCCTGTCAGCCATTAAGCCTGTTCTATCGCTGCCTCCCTCTAATTTTTCTGACTGCCTCGCTGCTGTTTAATTTCTTGCCTCAACCGCATCCACATGTGCTGTACGAGTGTTAACACACGTACGCATGCACAAACACACACATGGAAAGAAGAGAGAGAAGGGAAATCCTTTTTCTCTTGTATCTCTTCCTATGGGCTGCTGAACTTTAGTCTCTTCTTTTACTTAATGCCTTCTCTTCAGCGATGCCACCCTCTTGTTTAAATTCCATTTTCATTCTTGGCTTTTGTTTTATTTTCTTTCCTGGCACTTGCACTGTTGTGCAAGATTATTCTATGGAACTGCACCCACCCAGAAGCACAACTGCTGTAATGTTTACTTGTAATGATGACCTGGGAGTTTACCTTTCCGCTACTCACTCATTCATTGCGAGACGCTCAAAGATAGGAGCTAAATTACTAAAACCCGTCCAAGGAAACATGACACCTCCATGACACGTAAATCACATGAGCTGCAAAGTGAGACAGACAATAAATGGACAGAATAAAAGACACACTGTACCCAGTTAACGTCTAACTGAGTTTAAAGAAATTAGTACAACTTATCATGAGCTCTATTCTAGTTCTTCTTCTTAGGTGAAGTACAGGAAACTCTTCACAGATTAGGTCCTTGCACACCAAAATGTTAAGAGGGGTAAATGAGGCAATCAGGATGCACACCAACCATGACATCACCTTCTACTTCCTGTCCAAAGCTGCTAAACAGGAAGTTCACAATTGAAAAAAAAGGTCAAGAGCAGCTCCCTCACTGCTTTCTCCAAGAACAGTACGATGTCTTCACATCTATCATGTTCAGTATGAGGGTTCACATTATTATCGACACTTGACTATTTTTTTTCCTCTCTATTTCCTGGCTTTATTCTCCAGGGTGTTCTCAGCATGGGCTGCAATTCCTGTAATCCCATTTAGGCAGGGGTATCCATGGCACAGGGCTGATCCATATACATGCACACAAACAGTGACATGCTCATACACGAAAATGCATGATTGCACACACCTACACATCCACATAACAGCCAGGGGGAAGGGGTGGATTGTTGATTAAAGGGGGATAAAGAAAATAGCAGGATGCTGAGGAAAGAAGAAAGTTTGAGAGGAAGAAATGAGGCGGAGAAGGAGTACAGCCTCGAGTACTCAGATGAACTGGGCTCCCTGAGGCTTGTGTGCTTTTAAAGTGTGTGTGTGTGTGTGTGTGTGTGTGTGTGTGTGTGTGTGTGTGTGTGTACACTCAGCTTGCCTCGCCTGATGCATCGCAGAGATCTCTAATCCAATTATAGTTCAGACCAGCCTAGCAGCCTAGCCTCAGCCACCAAGGACAAACCTAGCAAGCTTACACCAATGCTAGCAGCCCACCGGCTCTGCACAGATTCGGCAGCTCACCGCTCAGCTGAAGCCTCGCCCAAGGGTGCTGACCACATCTTAGTGCAAAATAAATAAAATCACCCAGAATTAAAGGCTTCCTCCTCCAAGACAAATTAGGTCTCTTATCTCACTGGTTGAATGAGGACCTACTCTTCTGCTGGGCAAACACTCAAAATCTTGGTTTTAAGGTTTCGGGAACTGAACCAATGAATGCAAGATCCAGAGAAGATCCTTTCCAGCTTTTCTTCCCTTTCTGACCTGCACACGGCTCCAAACTCCATTTCTCACTCTGTCACCAACGGCCCGGGCCCCTGCTGTTAAATCTCCCTCTCTGTCCTCTACTGCAGACCTCTGCTGTTTCTAATCTAGCTCTCTGACCCCCTTGCCGCTTCCCATTTATCTCCATATCTCAGCCATCGCTTCTGCGCCACTATCGTTTCCCTCCTTCCCTCGCTCTTTACCCGCACTTTCTATATTCTCCTGCTGCTCTCCTCCTTATCAGCTGCCCTCTCTTCCTCTGTCCCCTCTTTATTTTTCTCTGGTGTTTTCAATTTGCACTGCTCCAGTACCCCATCTTCCCATTTTTGTCTCTACATTTCACATCCCGACTCTCCATCTTATTGCCTGAGTCAAGGATGCTGTTGGTCCAGTTTGTCTGTCAGTTAGCCGGACAACTGAGAAAATTCTGATCAGATTTTAATACAATTTGGTGGAAGATTAGACATGATGTGATTAGGTTTTAGTGCAGATAACACTTCCAAGTTCTCACTAAGTATTATAATGGAGGCACCCCACCCGTCTGTAATAAAGAGTGCTTCCACTCAAGTCAGAAGAAATGAATAAGCTTTTATGAAGTATATTAAGCTTAGCAGAGATGCTAATTCACAGAGCAAAGTCCACATAAAGGAAAGAGCCGATGATGAGACGAGAGGCGTCAGGATCTGTCTGATTCAGATAACACTGATTGATTCATCACATTGTACGTTCACTTTGTGAATTAATCAGAGCTGCACATCGCAGTGTCTGGAAAAATAAATCAAGCAAAGGTTGGGGATGTGAGAGGAAAACCTTTGTTGCCGGTCAAACACCAGACTGAGGGTAGTTAGATAATCACCAGCTGGACACAAGTTGCATTCAGTTGAAGTCGATAAATTCATGGTAAAATTCAATGTGAAACACCACATTGTAACTCTGTAGGGTAATGACGCTTGTTTACTGACGAGGATTATATGTGTTCCTATTGATAATGTGCCACTTTATTTGGTATTACCACCACATTTACATCAAAACATCAGAAGCTGCTCACTTATAATGAAATATAATGACAAAGAAATCTCATACTTGTCTGATTACTTCGAAAGTGTAAATTGATAGATTAAATGTGCTTCTACCCAAAGAAGAAAGGTATCATTAAATGTAATTTATATTATCTAAATCTGAAAGACTGCAACCAGTCCTGAAATAAATGCAGCAAACCCTTGTGGGTGGATGGCAACAACAACCCTAAATCCTGCTGCAGGGGGTTCAGCTTATTTTAGCCGATCTCAAGACGGCTCTAGCTGGCAGCGGTCCATGACTATGATACTCTCTGACAGAACAGTAGCTGCACCCAGGCCTGTGGCAGCCAGTCCTGCAACTGGAGGAGAACCCAGTTAAGTCCAGGATCTGTGTGGCAAAGTTGGCTTGAAATGAAACAACATGTTTTGAGAGAAAATGTCCTGTTTTGACCAATAACAAGAGATAGGAGGGGAGCGAGAGAGAGAGCAGCTGATTAGTCATGGCTGTTCCTGCACTCTGTCTTTTCTTTTCCCTGTCTCTCCTTCCGACGGCAGTGCCAGTTGTGTGCACTGGGCAGGGCTGTCCAGAGCGTTACGAAAGAGTAAACACAATCACAGCATGGTGCCACTCTCCTGCCAAGTGAAATAGAGGCAACATACACAGACACACACACACACACACACACAGACACCCCAGGCCATGCCAGGAGCAACACAACAGTGTGGCCCAAAAGGAAATGAAGATCACTATATCTTCAAATACACAGGCACACTATATATGAAAAAGGAGGTCTAACGTGTGCTAACCTAAGTGGTTACCTAACCATATGCATCAGAGGCGGCTGGTTAAATGTCAGCAAACTCTGCAGTTGACATTGTGAAATGCAGCCTGTTCAAGCTTTTGAACAGGTCAGGACCCATATGAGTGGGTGGAGGAGCTTCACAAGCACAGCCAGCTCAGGTATTGAGCTGGATTGCATTTGCAACCTCTTTATCCATCACAGTATTAGGTTGCATCACCATACTCACACAGCGTGTGCTGTCCTCAGGCTTTTGAAACCCCATCTTCACTCAAACATACTGTCAAAAAGGGCAAAAACACCACACCTAGCAAGAGTTTCCATCTCAAGTGCTTGTGAAAGTGCTTAATACAGCCGTGCATGCATTTGGATTCTCCAATTAGCCACTTATGCATATTCAGTGAAAGGCAAACTGCAGAGTCATTGTGGTATCGCGTTCATTTCTGGGCCTCTCTATGTCCCTGCTTTAGAGAAAGGGAAGGCAAGACGGGGAAGTAGAGAGGCGCCTCAAGAGACAAACCAGAGTACAGCAGTACTATTTACTCAGGAGTGTGTCTATGTATGTGTGTGTGCACTCTTGTACCCAGGCTATTTGCCTCCTCAAAAGACATTCAATAGAGCCTTTATATCTCCCTCAATGATGCACAAGACAAGACAAACACGTCTCACTGGTGTGCTGGAGCTGCTAGCCGTGGCTGTTACTAGATCAACGACTTGCTCTGGGTGTCACCTTCCTGTGAAACCCGAAGTCATCAACACCTCTGAACTATGACAGCTGAGCTTTTACGGTGTGGCGACGGCCCCGCTGTTCACTTTTCGCTCTGTTGGGCTACTGTGGAAGAGGAGGAATCTGCTACTGTTGCCCCAAAATAACGACACAGCCTTGATGAGCAGCGCCAGTAGAAGAAGGGGAACTGATGTTAGAGAGGGACGCTTGTTTGTTAAGACTCTGCCTCAAGCTCCGCTTTGCTGTCCACTGATTCCCTTCCTCTGTCCCTCATCCAAAGACACACGAACCCAGCACATAAAAACAGCATGACAGAGCTCGTACAATATTACTCGCCATATAGGCTATCCTCCTACATGCTCAGCTCTGGATACGGCTAACACCCTAGCTAGCTTTTGCTGTTAAACATTGCTCGGAGAGAGGGCTAAGGCCGCCCTGGGCCTGTTCAACGCTGCCAGGCAGCAGTCAAGTACGCAAACGTCTCTGCACATCAGCATCCCGAGAGAGAGCGAGCCAGGGAGTGAAAGACAGAGTGAGTTGGGGGGTTGAAAGTGACTAAAATGCCCTTTCTGGGGAGTAAACTAGCCAACTAGTCTTCTTGTCATCCAGCCAACCCCTCAGCATGGCAGCACGTCATGGTAGAATAGCCTGAAACCTGCCGCTGAGCCCAAGGCCAGGGCCCAGCTCCATTAAAGCAGGGCAAAGTTGATCTTAGCTTCAAATGGGAACTGAGGCACATAAGAGAAACATTAATCTCTGTACGACTGATTGCAATCCAATAGAAATGCCCCGCAAAACACGACTGATTGCAACTTTTCATTTTTGTTGTTGATTCTGTGTCAAGAAAGGGTGTTGAACCAACTGTGTGGCAATGTCTGAGGCTCTAGTTTTTGTTGGTGTTGCACTGTGCTGATGTGCGCTATATTGAGGTGTGTTTCTATTATTTTCTCCCCCTTTTATGTTAAATGGAGGTGGACAAATTCTTATTTCAACGTCTTAAACTTTTCTGAGATACTGTGAGAACATTATATAAGACAGACCCTTCACAAAAGGTACAGTTGTTTTTCTGATCATGGAGCGATACAACTATATCACCATCAGGCCTGCACAGACAAAAGAGTTCACCTCCAGTATTGACACACAAGACCTTTACTGACTCAGTGACTGGAAACTTAAAACTGTTTATGAATAAGTTATGCACCTAACACCATCAGTCAAAGGAAGCCACTTTTGCAAAACTTCTGATGGAGTGGTTTTTCGAAGGGTTGGGTGCTGCGGAGAGCCGATGTGTGCCGAGATAGTGGGCTAACTGCCACTCACAACACGAGGTGAATTTGTAAAACTACACCACGTTACTGTCATTAAAGGTTTGGCTGGCGTGCTCGGTCTTAAGAAGTCTTGGCCGGGGCTGCCTTGGGTGTGTAGTCGTAAAGCAACTTTAGTGCCAGACCCAATAAACTGATTCTTAATAGAGCGGGATTCTTACTGCGGGCTTTGACACACGGAGAACCAACAGAAGCTAACAAGCTAGTTAAGAGCTCTCTCCCAGGCGGACACCTAGACCTTCTGATAAAGCTGACTGCTACGCTGCCCTCAGGTCAGTCCTAATAACAGAACAGTGTATCAGAGAAACAATGCGGATGATTTAAAGACAGCAAAGTCAGACTCCATCCTTATCTAGACCAAGCAACAGCGGTGACAGCTTTGGTTAGTTTCTATTCTCAAGCAGGTGACTGCTTTGAGATGATGTCTGCTCATCTGTCACAGCCTATTATCAGCACTGCATCTGCAGTGCGAGCAGCGGAAGCAACCACCTGGCCCGAGACTGTGTGCAATAGTGTGTGTGTGTGTGTGTGTGTGTGTGTGTGTGTGTGTGTGTGGTGGAGATGGAAATAAGGCAGTGGGGTTGCATGAGGACAGGGTTGCAGTGTGCAAAAATCCCCATTGGGAACATCCACATGCACACACACAGAGCAAGTCAGAAGCACAAAAGAGATATAACTCTCAGAATGAAACTACAACCACCATCACCACCCAAAATGCTACCACAGTTGCTCATGCATGCCAAGATCGGTTGATATGCAAATAGAGAGATTTCTGACACTGATATATTGAAATTCTTTAGATATTTATTTTAAAGAGTTCATTTCTGTAGACAATTTCACTGGAATATGGTTGCAAGAAATCTGCTTGGGTAGAGCCACTGTACCTCCTGTCAGATATGGAGTAGCAAAGTGTTTTCCCCATGGTAAATTCACATTTGAAAGGTTATGACAACCTCAACATGGAGACACAGGAGACAGTTGCATAATTTAAGGACTTATTACGGCCACCAGTTTGATTAATCAATCAATAGATTTGTACCCGACAATTAACTTTTTTCCCACTGGAGTTCGGTACGCTGAGACAGCCTCATCGGCTGTCGTTATGGAGAAGACACCGGCCGGATCAGTCACATCAGGGCTCATATGCATATTCGGAGCACTTTGTTGCTGCAATTGGAAACAAAATCCTAAAAATTAAAAATCACGGCAACAGAATTGAAGCACAGTTTTTAACCACAACACTCTCTGTATCTTGTAGCAGGCTTATCTCCAAAAATTAGATGCAAAGTCGCATGCCTTATATGGTTTTTTTAAGGGAACCGATCTTTAATGATTTGATAATTCAACAGAAATGTTTCATGTTTCATGTGTTCATGTGTTAGAAATGCTCCAATGGTCAATCACCTAAAACGTAAAAAATGAATGGGACTGTTGTTGCAGGAACCCTGGGTGCCAGATGTGAACCCATCCACTTCACTGCTCCATTAATATGATCAAACACTGTAACAGAAAATGATCCCTGACCATTTAGATTGTTTGGTTTGAAATAGTCTCTATAATCCACGTGGTGCTTCTTCCATGGATTTAAACTCAAAACACAGAATCATTTCCATGACAACTGTCTAACTGCTGGGGTCATGAGAGTTTCGACACTCACGAACGGGTTCATGGGCCACAAAACGGTTGAGAAAGTGCACTACCACAATCAATGTGAGACGAACTACACCAGTAAATAGCTACTGTGAGACACAACACACTTCTTTTTTGGATGGAAGCCACGGCGATGAGACAGAACATTGCTAATAGACAGACGCTGTAGAGGAAGTTCAGCCTATAAGTGGTTCTTGTAAATTCCCCTTCTCTATCTGCCATCAGACCGATCACCTGACATTGTCTTCACTCTCGTTTTTTTATTTGTAACAATTTTAGCTGACAAGTTGACTAATGATAAAGGTCGAGGAGAAAGAGACAACCACACACACACACACACACACACACCACACACACACACACACACACACACACACACACACACACACAGTGTTGAAGCGTGAGCAGCTCAACTGTGGCAGTGCCTGGTTCAAAGGCATTTTGGCACGTTTTCCAACAGACCCAATATATTTGCTACACCCGTAGCAAATATATTAGATATTTCATCACCTATACAAAAAAAAAAAAGAAGCTTTTTTCGATACCTTATTTTGAGTTAAATATACACCTTTTCTCAACAAAACAGACCAAACTTTTCAAACATATCAGTGTTTAATGGTGTCTTACAAGAACTTAGCCAAAAATGTCAAAATAGTCTATATAAAATTAGCTAACTGACACTTTGATACTCTGTGCTATGGACATATTATGGTATTGAGGTTCAATACCCAGCAGCCCTAGTCATACTTTTTTGTTTTTATTGCAGAAAAACAGCATGTTCAAAACAAAGACTGTCTTATCAAATACGACAACCTGACAAAAACATCATGCCTAAAATTTGTTATCCACACAATGAGAGGATACAACAAGCAAGCTCTTTATTACTGGAATCTTACATACTATTACTTGCATTACTCCCAGTGATGCAGGATAATGATACGCTGCCTATATACCATTAAGTCACAGGTAATGCAGCGCGAGCTAAGTGTACATTAAATCTGTCTCTTGCTCAGGTCAGGCAGCCTAAAGCGGCACTCCACTTAGCCGCTGTAGTTTCCATTCTCTTGCTCTTCGTTCGGCATTACCAATCCATCACTCCAAAGCAAAAGGGATTAAACATCTGTCAAAGCCTGCCCATTTCACCCAGCAGGAAAAAGACACATTTAGGCGTCGCGCATCTCCCCGGCGTTTTAACGTCCTGTCTGACTCTGAATCCGGACAGATGAGCTCATTCGGCTCGGAAATAATGCTCTCTATCCAAAATAAACACACAGCACGCAGATGCACTGAATGTAGTTTGCGTTTTGGCTTACATTTTCAGGAAAGTACGCAGGTGATACACACTAATACCAAGAGGTGTTATTTGTAGCCTCCTGCTGAAACCACAGAAAAAAAGGTTCTGTTCTTGTGAATCCGTCACCCTGCATCGTAAGCCCTCATATCATTGTCTCTATATCTCCTTTCCTCAATCTAGCCACCATTAGTAGGCCGTCGTGTGCTTGTCATCTCCTACAGACCTCCATTTGATTCCCTGTGGAGCTTCATCCTTCCTATCAACTACTCCACCCCCCCGGCTAATTTCTTCTATATTTCTCCATTCCATCAAAAGCAATCATATCCCCTTCCTCCACCCTTCCCTTTCCCGTCCATCGGTCAAAAACGTGCCATCTCCCCATCCCTCCATCCCTTTAGATTTCCCTCATCAGTCTCGCCTCTTTCATTCATCACGCCTCTTCTGTCCTTTCTCTCTCCTCATCTGCACATTTCTCCCCAAATCAGCTGCTGTCACCACTCCATCTCTCTTTCCTCCATCATCCCTGAGCTCTCACACCCTCTCTCTCGTCTTCTCTCCTCACTTCCTCCCTCCCATCGGTCCTGGCTGTGGCGTCCTTCACCCTGGGTCTGTATTCAGAGTGATTACACGCTTGGTTAACTCATTCATGGACTCCACTCTGTCAGTGACGCACGCTGGACGCATGCCTGCTCGCTCCCAGTGCATTCAGCTCACATACACACCTCACCCGCACGCATAAACAGAAGATAACGTGCCGCTTGAACATGCAAGTAAACACAAACTCTCAACATGCAGACATGCCAACAGTCTTGGTCAGTGGGCAAAAGGCACTCCAGCTAAATAGAGAGCTGACAGTAATAACACACTGTAGATACAATACTACTTCACTTGTCATGAATAAACAATATATAAGCATGACTCCTTTTTCTGTGAGAGTATTTAGAACATGACACAATGACATTTAAAGGGAGTCACTCCACAAAAAAGATTCAACTACAACTTTCCTAAGATGGAGAATGTGTATTAATACACAATAACTACATTTAGTAACGTCCATGATAATCCCGACTGTCTACAAACACAGAGGCCTTCTCTTTTACTCGTATGTGATTCTTCGCTTTCCTCGCCTCCTCTAACGCCAGGATGCAACTGGGTGTTGCTTTTGAATTCCTAACAGATCACTAAGCAAACCAGTTTAGGTCTGACAGCACCAACTGTTGGGGCACAAAATGATCATCATTTCATGTGAGTGACTGAGGTGGAAAAGGAAGAGGAGGTTAAGACCTATAAATCACATTTACAACCGAGAGACCTGATGCAACTTGAGACAAGTCAATGCAAGAACCAGTTACCAAAAACAGGAAAACAAGTGTCAGAAGGAGGGAGAAGAAACTTGAGAAAAAGAAACTTCTTTGTGGTTGCAACAACATGTTCACGAATTATGCCAGTTTGTGTGAAGTAGGCCATGCATAGAAAAACTGCATGAAATACCAAAAACACATGATGACTTTTAGCAGGGTCAACCAAATTTACCAAGATGGATGAAATTTGTGTCAAAACAAAAAAACTTTTATATTAGCGACGGCAAATATGAGCAAGACCATGGTAAACAGATACACGTTGAACCAAGCAGTGCCAGGAAAATTATTTTTGCTCATACACCTCACAGTTCAGGTTTTATGAGGTGGCGCCTTCTGCTCGAAAAACTCATCAGATCTTCGTTTGCCTAGCTATCTGTTAAATGTCATACAAGTCTGTTGAGTATTTTCTCAGATATCCTGCTAACTAACTGACAGACAGACCAGTTGGACAAAAAGCAAAGCCTCCTTGGCAGAGGTAATAGTTAGCAAACGCTGGTATTCTGGTCGGGGGTATAGAGGGACTGCATCATTATCTCTCAGACAAAATGCCACAATGTGAAGAAACACCCCTGACAACACGGCTCCACCCTTCCTCGGCCCTGATCTGCTCACAAAGTGCTGCAGCCGGCGGCGGCCAGCCAATCTGATAACCAGTCAGCAAAAAGAATAACCTCACAGCGACACACCTTACTGTGAAAGTCCAAACTTTTTGTGATATGCCAAAGACATGATGTTCTCCAGTTTGGAAAGATCCCACTGTGTTTCAGAAGAAGACGCATCACAGGGGTGAAAATAAAGCTTACCCATGTGTGTGAAACTGTGTTAAAATAGGAAAGAAACACACCTTGGACTGTGACCTCATTGAGTCCCTCCTTTACTTAAAGGCAAATGTGACTTAAGATTCTGACCAGACAAGTTAAGTTTGCATAGCAAATACATCTGAGTTCTACGAAAGGAGACTGGGCTGGTAAGCTTTGGGAAGTTAATCTATCACTTACACTGATGTCATGGGTTAATCTTGAGTACAATCACGATGTCCTTGAACTTTGGCTGTATAGCAGGTGTCAGATGTATCTCATTCAGTACTGACCACCAGCTCTCACCCAAAGCCATGACTCAAACCAAAAAGAAAGTGACAAATCAGCATCATCACCTTCTTTCAGGTGTCACCTGCTCCACCGAGGCAAAAATTACACAAAGCTTGTAACACCGTAAACTACTGTGCTTCAGTTAAATTACCCACTGCCATCAACCAACATTTGCGTAATGTTTATTTATCCTTCTCCAAGGCACCTTATCTCACAAGTATGAGAGCTAGATTCTCCATCAGTGAGCTCGCTGACACCGGGACCTCTGCTGTGTCCCAAAGGCAGCACATTAGGTAACGTGAAGTTAGCATGACTGCTAACGGTAGTTCCCGTAAAAGCGGCCAGCGCACCTTGCAAAGGAAATAAACTAAAACCGGGTACAGCCGCGTTAGCAAGACTGACAGGCTACTAACGTTAGCCCATTTGCTGTGTTAATCATTCATATAAATAAGCTCCCTGTATAGCACACTGGCCTCTACAGAGATACTCTCACGACCTAATCTGGGCGCTGCCACTGTTGGCTAGATAGCTGCAGGCCATAGACATGCACAAAAATACCGCCTGGCCCTGGGTAACATTAGGTTGGTTTACCGTTGCAGGATGAGAGCGTTGCCAGCCAACTTTGCTACCAAGCTAGCATCGCTAAGCTAAGCTAGGCAACATGCTACCCCGCTTGTGGCTAGATGGATGTGTTAAAGTGGAAATGTAACAGTATTCAACGCGACAGTGCACCTGTCTAATGCTGACACTGGTGGCGTCAGCTACTGTGCGGTGGATTTGCAGCCAGCATCAGAAAGACTGCGCAGTTGACCTGACAGAGGAGAGTAAGCTGGCTAGGCAAGTTAGCTGCCTGTACTTACCCCATTAACCAATCCATGGCGCTGTTTGTAGCTAGCTTAGCTAACGTTAGCTGGCAGGGGATAATTCCACCAGGAGCTGGAGGCGACCCCCTAGTTTATCCAGCCACCACCCTCGCTGCCCTGGCTGCCTGGCCCCCCGAGTCCAGTCGCTCTCCCCGGGGCCCGTGTCTCTCCCAGCTGCTGGATCCTGGCCGGTCAAACACAAACGCCGCTTAAACTTTGAGCGATTGTCCTTGTTTTGATCCTCGGCTAGCTCGGATCATGAAGTGGCAGTAACACAGTCGGATCAGTCCGTTAGCTGGTAGCGGGAGTGCAGCATTGAGTGACTTTGAGCACGAAGGCGAGCGGAGGAGAGCGGGGCAGCGGTGTGGGTCTGCCTGGAGTCGCGGTGTCCGGTGTGCAGTGGCGCCGACGAGTGAGACTTGTCTGTTGGGATGCCGCTGGTCAACCCGGTAACCTCTGTCATGAAGCCTTGTATGGCTACCGTGCTAGCTGACAGCCTGAACCTCCACCGGAGCTGCTGCTGTCTGAGCGAAGTCTAAATCGGAGTCCGGAAGTAAACACAGACCCGACCCACTCTGTCTCTCCTGTGCGTAAAACGCGTGTCACGCAGGGCTGTGTGAACATGGATGCAATGGGATATGTAGTGAGCTGTTAGAAAAAGGTGATATCAGTTCGTTTTTGACTGTCCACGCAATTGTACACATCCACTACTGAAGACTTTAACACTTTAATGGGAAGATGATTACATCTGCTGTTGACATACTATTGAGTTTAATTATTACATTGGTGATTTTACTCTAGGGCAGTGGGCATAGAAATTAAGATTTTACTGCTGATATTCTCTTTAAGCTAGGCTTGACCAACCAGGCAATGCAGGCACCTGCCCAGGGGCCACAGACCCCCAGGGGCCCCAAATGTCAATGGATTTTGGTAATTTAATTAACTGTAAATTTGTTAGGGAGTTTGCGCCACAAAGAGTGAAAATCCACTCCCGTGTCACCCTCTACTGCCATATACAGTCTGCTGTGTGCCACTGTACTTAATGGGAACCTGAGATGACACAATACACAATGCACAGAGGGTGGTGGGTTGTGGGTCAATAAAGGGGCACCAGGGCCCACCAGTTAATCTGTCCATGTCTTTGCTTTTAGTGAGCCTCCTGTAGTTTCCATCATTATAACATATGAAATAGAAAGAACCCTTCAAACAAAACCCAGAGAAATGTCATTGGATGCCATAAATCTCAACAGGAAGGCATTCATGTGCACTGACCCCTCACTGTGAACCTGTGCAGGCAGGGCAGTTACAGTAATGACCAATGTATCACTGGCTAAGTGATTATATACTCTCAGCTCTGCTGCTCTGCTTGTTCTTAGACACTGACTGAAACTGTTGTTTATGTCTTCACCCACTTGAAACTCTTTGGTTAACTGAGGACCCGTCTGCCATTCAACACTTCATTCAGTCAGGCAAGACGACATTTGATCAGGTAGTGTAGGTGTATTAAAATGTCTGTAATCCGAAGAGCTGACACTGGTCCCGCTGTTTTTACGCCACTTTATCAGCCACTCTGTATACAGAGAAATAGTGCTGAAACAGTTGATTAATTAATCAAGAGAAAATTCATTTCCCACTACTTTGATAATTGATTAATCTTTTAAATCATTTAAGCAAAATTGCAAAAAAGTGCTGGTTTCAGCTCATCAAAAGTGAGGATTCTCTGCTTTTCTCTGTTTTATATCATTGTAAATTGAAAATGTTTAAGTTTTGTACTGCTGGTTGACATTTGAAGACACCTTCAGCTCTGCGAAATTGTGATGCGCATTATTCACTATTTTCTGACATTTTATTGACCAAGCGATGAGTCAAAAACATAACTGACAGATTAATCGATAATGAAAGTTAGTTGCAGACCTACAGAAAACTATGAACATTGTCTTACCAGACACAGTATCAGCAAATTAGAAAATACAAATTGTGATTTAGTGACCTCACATTGGTCTTTATCATTTGCCCTTTTTTTCAATTTGGGTGTTCTATTTTGGTACAGGAATATATCTAATAACATAATTCATCATGTACCCCTGCCTTAACCTCAACCCTTGACCATTCACTCTGTATAGCTTTTAATAGCTCTTTCCCTTCTTCCATTCCCTCTTCTCTTTTCTCTTATTTTCCTCTTTAAGAAAAACATCAATCAGACAGATGCAGTTTGCAAAGATGGGATCAATATGCACTTTGCCCTACAAACATGACTGGTCTCCTCTCTTCCTGTCTGCCTCTCTCTGAGAGACCATTAGAGTATGGCCACGTATGGTCGTCGTCATCAAGTCCCAACGCTCCTCTCTTCCTTCTTCTTTTTCTGTCTCACCCTCTCCTCCCTAGTTGCTCCTCCTGCATCCTCAGGCTTCTATAAATAACAGTAACACACAGGTGACAGAGAGGGCATTCAGAAAAGGAGCCCTGTTAACAAGAGGCAGAGCCACAGGATTGGCTCGTTGACACTCCAGCGCCCTGCTTGCCTCCAATCAGTTCACTGAGAGGCGGAGTCACAGTGGTGATTGACAGGAAGCTGGTGGAGCGCTCAAACCTGATGTAATGCTGTCAACAGCCACGCGGGGGCGGTGTGGGATGTTTGTTGACACAGGTCTGTGCAGACACCATACTGCATCAAGTCTCAGGGGTTTAGTGAGAGATTTGCATAATTTAATATATGTTAACCACACACACACAAACACACACACACAAACACACATACACATATAGGAACACTAAATCTCATTTTACAGTATCTACAGGTCCTCGAAAGATTTTAAAAAAGGCATGAAATGATCAAACTTAGGGCAATTATTAAAATATCTTTGCATTTATCTTAGTTAGTTTATCTTAGTTAGTTTATAGCTTCACAACTTTGATTAGCTACAGTGTGTTCAGTCAGAAATAGACTACTTTTGACAGTATCAGATCAGTAATTTGCTCAGGTTTCAGAAATGTCAGTCCCCACTAAAGCACAATGGAGGTTAATTTGGGGTGCTCAAAGCATAAAAAAAATCGAATTAATTAAATTATTATTGTTAGTTGAAATTATTGTTATCCGCAGACCTCACTGTGAACGGTTTTCATCAGAACTATGTGTTCTTGGATTACTGGAGTGGAAGCAGAAATCTCTTGAGACTGATATCTCAAAACCTGAGCGAATGAAAACAAAACGATTTGCATGGCAGAAAAAAAAGTGTTCTTATAATTTAGGAGAACCGACCCTTTAATGTGAATTGATATCTTGATAAGGTCAGTATTGGTACTGATAACAATCCAGTATATTATATCTGTGCTTCACTGGTCTCTGTGCCTTGCTCATGAGAAGCTGGTACGACTCTTTACTATGGCTCTCTATGGTTGAATCCATTTAGCTGTCTTCGCTGTCACACTGGCATGGCTTCCTGGAGGGAGCCTTTGTTAGAGCTTATTACTGTAGGCAGTTACAAATCTCCTCCACCCTCTCCATTAACTCTTTTTGACACCCACAGTTTATGACACACTCCCTTTATCAAATTCATGAGAGCATTTCAGCATAACTACAATGACCTATGCCCAGTCTGCAATGACCTCATATCAGTCTAGTGAACCTTGTTTACCTCTCACAAGGATATGACCCGCAGTGTGTTTTCAGAGGGCCGGCTGGTGCCAGAGATGTGGTCTGTGGGAAAACGAGCTGGGCTCTGGTCAGGTGCTCGTCTGAGTTAGCCAAGGTCACTTCCTGAAATCCATCCACCCGTCAATACTGAGCCATCCGGTGGGGGTCGATATGTTCCCATTCCACATCATCCCAGCCGGAGCAGTGCATGAGAGAGCTCTGCGTCATCCTGCATCCTACATACCTAATCTGAGCGACACAATAAAAACAACTATACAATGTAATGCAATGTAACAGCCCTCTATTAAATACTGTCATTGTCAAGCTTGGTGGGTGAGACTGATAGAACACTGTTGATTAAGTTTGACAGTGTTGGGGGTGTTGTTATGGATTGCATATTATAAACTGTATTTTATGTACCCAGTAATCTTAATGATGGCTTAATTCTATCTAAGTTTCCCAGTAAGAAATGTCAAGGAGCCAGCATGCATTGACTTTGAACTGGAACACCTACATAAATTGAAGTCATTATTAATGTTATTAATTTCACGTGTGCTTTTCCTGCTGTAACATGTCAAAATGTCTTCTGCCTTTGTCCTCTGTACATACACATTCCTGCCACACATATGAAGAAGGCATAGCTAATTGCGTCTATTGAGCCACTGTCTCTACACATGAGCTTCAGTGTTTGTGTGGAGGGTGACTTTTAACCTGCTGAGTGTTTGAAGCATACACATTACACAATTGTTGTGTTATGAGAGAAAAAAAACAGACTTCAAGATTTTTCTTTGTTTCTTTTTAACCTTTTTTAGAATCAAAACAAACACACACACACACACACACACACACACACCACATACCTATAGATCCGCTCAGTGCTGCCAGGGTGAGTGCGGTATTGGCTGCAACATGACTAATATGATTTATTCATAGCTGGCGGCGGTAACTCAAAAAGCCATTAGGAGGCATTAAAACGGAGACACCTCACATTACTCTTGCATGAATAATAAATGTTTAATAGACGCAATGAGGAGGAGTGTGTGCGCATGTGTGTTTGTGTGTTTACATAAATTACACGGTAACTAGACGTGACATTTGTCTTGTAGATTTAAAAGGACCATTTTTTTATGCCCTCATAAATCTAAAACTATGTTTTGATGCCAGAAGCCTAAAAAAATATCATTTTCACAAAACACAAGTGTTTAGGCAACAACCTGAAAACAAAGCTCAAGATCAGCACGTTACCTCAATAAGTGTGAGATTACGATGATAATAAAAAGTTATTTGTCTGTTGAAAAATAAAACACAAGTGCATTAACCTAACTGGCGTCATGCACTCAGGCTGATTTGTCTGTGTGTGTGTGTGTGTGTGTGTCATAGACATGTTTACTGTTAGCAGTCTGATCTCATCACTGATGGATTCATTTTCAGTTTCTCAATGATGATCACATAATATAAGGTGATGATAATGGCCACTTGCATGACTGGGTTTCATACTGTTGGCACCGCCAAGTCTGTCTGCCTGTGTGTCGATTCAGTATATAATGCTTGTGCGTGTGTGTGTGTGTGTGTTCCTGTGCTTGTGTCATTTTTGGCTCCACACTGACGGCTGATGTCTTGGTGTATGAGTCAGTCTCAGCCACATTACTCATGTCTGCAGACCTACCTGGTTCCAGCGCTCCCATCCTAGAAAGAAGGAGCGAGGTGGAGGAAAGAAGGGGATGGGTTTGAGAGAGTAAATTCAGTGCTGCAGTGAGAAAGATGGGAAGCTTGTGGGGTGAAGGAGAGAGATGAGGGGAGCCGAGAAGACATGTAACAGATTTAAGAAAAGGAGAGAAGTGAAACCAGAAGGATTGGTAGACCAAAGGCATTGAGAGGCATTTGGGATTTTCAAAAGGGGAAGTAGGAGTGCCTCCGGTGCATCAAACCCAAACCAACAGTAGTCTACAGAACAGTCGAAGCATCCTGTTTTAATGCAGTAAAATTTCCAAGCAGAGTGCACAGTGATACAGCCCCCTCCTCTCCTTGTGTTTCAAACAAATCAGACATGAAGTCATTCTCAGCCAGAAGCAACTCAACAGAAATAGCTTGCATGTGGCTCTGAGGTCATGGGCAGAGAGAGGAGAAATGATAACAGAGCGGCAGCCACAGACACTGTGTGTCAGCAGCAAGCAGTCTGCTGTGTGTGAAATTCAGTGTTAGCAACATACAAGTCATCATGTCTTTGCACTTATTTACAGTGGAAATGGATTTTTGTTTGCCAGAATATGTCTGTTTTAAGGCATTATAATACTTTGTGTCTATAACTTCTAAAGATACATGAGACAAACGTAAAAGTAAAATGTTGCCATTTTAACAAAACAATTTTGATATTAGAGTGGGATACAAACCGTTTAAATTTGCTATATTCTCTTAATGAAAATATAATTGTCGCAACATACGTTTTAAATACAATATGCTGCTTTCAAAATTGGTTGTGGATACTTTATGGTCACCAAATGGACATGGTGCTTCCTAACACACATTGCTGGTACTTTACAGATGCTTATTTGATCATTCTATCATATCATTAAATCGTCCATGTTAAAACTGCCATATATTTAATAAAAAAAAGACAAATCCCTGTGTAGTTTTCTAACTTTTAATTCCTGTTTTAATAAATATACAAATATGTGCATTTTAATGGAAATGTTATCAAATTTGAAAATGTAAAAGTAACCGCCATATTACAAAAAATGATTGCCGTTTATCCATCAAGTATTACTATAAGATGAAATGGGAAAAAATCCCTTTCACCTTAGGTACTGTACCTTATCGGAAGCAAAGTTTGACCCCTGATTCTCTAAAGCTGTGTGTAGAAATCTACAGACAGAAATAAGTGCATAAGTAATAAGTCCATTCAAAGTGTCCACAAATTACACCTCTATGTTATTGATTCAGTCAGGAATACCTTCATGCTCAATGCCAGTGTCACCAGAAAAAGATGTTTTAATTAGTTCACTGATGGATTATCTTCAATTTAAGGCAGTAAGAAAAGAAAAGTATTAATAAAGGGTACAATGCAATAGTTGCACACTTTCCTACAGGATCTAAACAATGGAAAGGGGCAGTTATGGTACTTAACTGGTCTTTAAATGGTTGGTTCATAAACTCTTGTGCTGTTTGCAACCTGAGGGGAAACTATTAACGCGTATGTGTGAAAGCCAAACCTGTGATTACAGTAGTCTAGTTTTCACACTGGCCTCGATCATTCAGAGTGATGAGGCAGTGTCTGACCTTGTGTCAGCAGGACCACATCCACCTGAAGCTCCGTCTTCTTCAGTGGTGGTCCGGGTCAGGATGTGGTTTTGGAGGTGCAGATGCTGAGATATGGGATATGCACTGCTGTGTGCTGTGTGTTGTCGACTACAGCAATGATGGGGTTTGGACCTGAGCAGAGAGTGCTGATGGGGCTGGTGCTGTGAGAGAGAGAGAGAGAGTTGCAGTTTGTTCCACCATTGGAAAGACAGAGACAGATGTCAGCACCACCAGCTGCTTTAGTCAGCACTTTGAACATACATACACACACACACACACACACACACACACACACACACACAATCATTGACAGCGAAGAGGGGGTGCCTCGCTGTTCCATACGGCACGCAGAGAGGAAATGAAGATGCACACACGTTCCCTGTCTTTCTCTTTGTCCATTCATTTTCAGTTTTGCTGCTGAAAACAGAAGCTAAGTGAAACCCGAGGACTGACAGACTGATGCACATTCAATCTGCTGCTGGCTCGGCTCGTGGAACAAAAGTATTGATCGCCTCTCACCTTCCTGTCAGGGGACAAACAGGAGCTGCTGAGTTTGACTGGGAGCCAGCAGTAGGTGGCAGCAGTCAGTTACACAACACCTGCCTGAGTAATCAGAACGACTGTCTGTCTACTTTCTGGTGCTGCTCTGTGCACAAATCTAACCCCTACATACTCCAAATTATATTGAACCTGTCTCTGTGGTGTATAAAAATCAACCAGATGGATCCCTGGTTGTTAGTATACTCCATTCCTGGGAGCACTTTTGTTGTTGTTCATATCAAAGGCTCCAGACAGCGCAGTGTGCCCCTCGCAGCATTTTTTTGTTTTCCAGTGATTTGCCAGTCTAGACACCCCCTCTTGTCTTGTTGTATCGCTGCAGTGTGTAATACACAGGTGGCCATGACAACGCTAACTGCATTAAGCTGGATTACCTGAGGCCTGCTGAGCCTCAGAGCCAGCCAGGGATTCCTCCTCACCACACACACACACACACCACACACACCACACACACACACTGGCCTGCTGCTGCAGAAAATGCACTAATGAGCTCCCTGCGTTCATTTATTTAGCTCATTTCACTGCGGTGAGTTGTAATTCATGTTGAAATGAAGACGGACTCATGAATGTGCTTATGACTGCACGAGGGCAGCAGCAGGAAGAGAATATTGGACACATATGTTCGTACCAAGGCTCTTGTTGGCCTGGAATAGAGGAGAGGGGAACTTCTGTACCACAGGCTGCCCGGCCTCCCAGCCCACAGAGCTCAAAGGTTTTGCCCGCTTGCGTGAGAGATGGATAGGGATGAGAGAGAGGTTAGAGAGAGGGAGACAGACAGAGAGAAATAGTAGGACGAGCAGGCTGCCAGACTACAGGGTTATATAAGGACAAGAGTTTTCCATGGAAAAAAAAGGGCAAGAAATGCTGTTTGGAGTCAGTCATCCTCGGTGACGCGTGGAAAAGTGTGGAATGCTGCGCTGCTGACGCAACTTTCGAGCACTGACTGTGTGTAATGAGTGTGTGTTTGGGATGAAAGAGGGCGAAAAGGAGCAACACAGAGAGAAGAAAGAGTGGGAGAGAGCGTGGGCATGTTTTGTGAAAATATGTGTGTGTGCGTGTAAGAGCACTTTGGATGTGGAAAAGCGAGTGAGCAAGCGAGAGAGAGAAAGAGAGAGAGAGAGAAAGCCTGCTGACGTAACAGTTCCTAACTGTTTCCATATAGAAGGCCTGGGACCAGGCGCCAGGCAGCCCCTCAGCATGGATACGTCTGGTACCCATCAGCCGATGCGAGAGGGAGGATACACACTCAGACACTCACTCACACAACGCACGCTTACACACATGCAACACACATTCATGCACATACATACAAATACAGTTCAATTTAAATGAGCTTTACTGGCATGAAACATCAACATGACCATTCATTCATTCACATACACACAAACACATATACACACACACTGTTATGGACAAGCAGCAAACAGTACATTCATACAAACATGCACATACAGACAAGTGACAAATTAAAGGAAAAACCCGACAAAATGAGAATATAAGGAATGCAAATTTATCATTAATTGCTTAACTGATTAATTGATCGACTAATAGATTAATTGGCAACAATTTATATTATCGATTTATCGTTTAAATGATTTTCTCTTTCTTCTCTTGTTCCAGCTTCTCCAATGTGAGGATTTGCTGCTTTTCTCTGATTTGTATGATTGCACACTGAATATATTTGGACTGTTGGTCAGACAATGCAAGGACATTGTGACGGCCATTTTTTAAAATTATTTTCTGACGTTTTGTAGACCACACGATTGATCGAGTAAATAATCAGCACATTAATCGATAACGATAATAAGACACTTCATTGGTTGGATTTTCCTGTCTGTGTATGCATCACACATTTATATACACACAAATGCATATACACTTACATATGAACATCTCATATGCATGCAGCAAAATACACATGCAAGTATCTGTTGTCACTGAATGCACACACACATACACACACTTACTTTGTATCCACATGCACACATTTGCATCCTTTCGTGCTGACTGTTTGGCTTTAACCTTCACATATATTTGTTTTAGTGAACAAACAACATGTGAAATAAAGGAGCACTCAAGTCAGTTAAGATGTAAATGAAAACTAAAAAAAAGTGGTGACTATGAAAAATTGCACCAGAAAGCTATGTCCGGCCACTGAAGGAGGACAGTACATTGGCAACAAGAAACCTGCACTGAAGTGCAGACTTCAGCACAGCGGAGGGGGAGACTGCAGACGGGCAGGTTACCCGAGATGCAGATCTATATAATACGAGCTGAGGGCACCTTGAAAAACAAACACACACACACACACACACACACACACACACATACAGAGGAAGCATATTGTGAAAGGATTATCTGTTATGATCCAGGTGATAAATACACACACCAACATGCCGGGCAGGCCACTCATGTTAGAGAGAATGAAAGTGAGAAAGTGGGATTTAGTGTGTATTACATTACCGCAGTGGTCTTGTTATAGGGAATTCCCATGATGGCCATGAAATAAAGACACACACACAGACACACGGAAGAGCAGAGAGACTCAGCTGGAGATGCTGGTAATGCCATTACCTCTGCCTGTCCCCTATTGGACTCATTAAGACGGCATTGTGCTCACTGAAAAAGGCCAAGGGCCATCTGGTTTTGCATGTGTGTGTGGGTGTGTGTGTATGTGTTGAAAGGATTTGCTCCATCTTCTTTGCTGCTGCTCCTTACCTCACTCGTCCGTCCCAGATCAACACACTGGTTGTTCTGGCTAGATTGAACCGAATGGTGGAGCTTTGGGAGGGGTGCTTTGTTTGCGGAGCGATGTTGTTTGATTGCACGAGGTGAAATTCCACCATGACATCATGAAACCAAAACTGCCTTTGTAGTCAAGCCCCCATTGAGGGGAGTCGATGAATTGGCCCCACGCTGCATTTGGACGCTGTTTTTTTGTAACATTGGTGTACTCTGTGTCCTCTGGGGGCAAATACCTCTCTTTGTCTTTGTCTTTCTCACACACACCACTACCTTACCTCATTCTCTCATCCCCTGGAGGTAAGCACTGTTCAAACACATCACATCATTGGCAAACACTGCACCCTCACCAGCCGCCCTCCCTCTCCTGTGCCCGCAGACGGTCGGATAAGGAAGACGTGGAGCAGGGGAAACGGGGGGGTTGAAGACCTGAAAACCGTGTGCGTGTGTGTGTGTGTGTGTGTGTGTGTGTGGTGGGCGAGAGAAGAGGAAGCACAGGGATAATACCAGACGTTGAGTCAAACAGAGAAGACAGGAAACAACAGAGTGACGTTCCCTAGAGGTGTGGCTAACAGGTCCCCTCTCTATCCTCAGACATATCTATATTTTTCCATATTTCTCCTGGGAAGGTGTGCCTCTGGGTCTCGTTCTCTTGTGGGACTGTATCACTGATGGAGGCACAGACCAGTCGTCAGCCTTTATGTATTGGAGTAAAGTACTTAAGTACAAATGCAAGGTAGTTTTGAGTAATTTCATTTTATACTACTTTGTACATGTACTCCACCTTTCACTTGAACTTTTAGGGAAATATGCTCATTTGCTTTGACAAGAAGATTGATACCTCTCTCATGTTTGTACGGTAAATATGAAGCTATAGCCAGCAGCAGGTTAACTTAGCTTAGCTTAAAGACTGTAAACAAAGAAACAGCTAGCCTAGCTCTGTACAAACCCCTGTAAAATCCCAACTTTTTACACTTTAGTTTTTGTACAGATTAAACAGACAACATATAATGTGGTAATTAGTGAGCTTCAGAGGTGCTGGTAGGTAGATTTTGTTACTTTTGGATGGAGACAACAGAGCTAGGCTAGCTGTTTCCCCTTGTTTCCAGTATTTAAGCTAAGCCAAACTAAGCTAACCTTCTCCTGGTTGTAGCTTCATATTTAAGTACATTTAGCATTTGTACTTTTACTACAAAGTATGATTTTGAATGCAGTATTTTTTTATTGTGGTATTGCTACTTTTACTTTCTTCCTTTATTCCACCACTGTTAACATTTGTGTTGAATTGTCTTCCAATCGTATTACACTATAAACAATAATTTGGTGTAAACCTCGTAATAAGGTGGGAGTGCCTTTCTAAAAAGTTATTTTGAACACATTTTCTCTGTTAAATAATTCACCATCCCATCAGCATATAGAAGCGTGTGGCAGCAGTCAGAGGAAAAGAAAATCAATAAAGCTGTGTTGTGTGGTCAGTGTGGAGTTGGTTAAACACAAAATCAATAGCAAGACTCCGGGACTCGGGATGTCGTAATTTGTTGTTCTTCTGTTCTGTGGAATTCCCTACCCAGCCCCGTTCAGCCCCCATGCAGGCACACAAGAAGAAGAAGCAGAGAAGAGTTTGTATTTTGTCATGTCTGTATTTTTGTCTCATTTTCACAAAACATGTACAGGGGAAGGAAAAGCCTTTCAATAGAACCTGAGGTATTTTTGCGTCAAGCAGCCTAAGGTATCAGGATTTTCTTTTAAAAACTCATCTAAATTCATCAGTGTTCTTAGATGCGTTGCTATTTACACAACATAATAATAATAATAATAATAATAATAATAATAATAATTCGATAACGACAATTTTAGCAAATGGGACAGCCTGCATCATCTTTGTTACATATAAATAATTCTAACAACATTTCTTAAAAATATAGGGAGGAGGGTGAGGAGAGTAGAGGTTGCTTGAGCCTCGGGGGAACATAGGAATCTATCTGAACTTACTGTAGCTGCAGCAGCCCAAGGTCAAAGGTCAGAGATCACCAGAGAGAAAAGCTAATCAAGGGTCAAAGGAAAAACGAACACATTTTACATTAGAAATAAATAACCATCTCGCACCAGGAGAGCAAAGTTTTCATTTCTTTCACCTCAAGATATGAAGATCCTCTTTTTTTTCCTTTCCATGTTGTTATGTTGTTTTTATCAAAGCTTTGGAAAATAAGAAATAAGAGCAAAAAAAGAAAGAGAGAAAGAGAGAGAGAGAGAGAGAGAGCGAGGGAGCTTTTTACGGACATGCATTGTGCTGATGTACCAGCAGCTGTGTACCCTGTGCTGGGCTTGGCTCACTGAAAGATCCCCTGAGAATGAACAAAAGGGTGTGTGTAGGGCTTATGCTTTACATGTGTGAAAATATGTGTAAGTGCATACAGTATAGGGTGTGTGTGTTGGTTTCTGCTTTGGTGGGACGCACTATGATGATGATGATGATGATGATGATGATGATGATGAACTGGCTCTGGCTCAGAGAGGACACGCGGTGCTTTAAGTCTTTAAATCTCAAACTTGTGAAAGAGCGTGTGTCTGTTTGCATATAGTTGTTGTTATGCAAGCCCAGAAAATGTTTTATTGTATACGAGTGATCAGAGTGTGTGTGGCTACTTTGTCTTCCTCTGCACACAGTCTAACAAAACAATCTTTTTTTATAGTTAACGCTTGAGCCCTCCATTGTGATGAATCCATGAATACAGACTGCAGATCCAAACACAAAACAGAGGCTCTATATTTGTACTATCAAGACTCAAGACTTGGCTTTCGGAGTATCATGTTGCCAGGGTGTGAAGGGTAACTGAACTTGGTTATCAGAAAGCAGAAAAGTGCATTTCAAAGTCATACATCACTCTCCCCAAAGAAGGAACAGCACATATTGCTTGCTTGAATTTGTTGAATGTGTGTATTTGTTTGAGTGTGTGTTCATAAATACCATACAGCAAATAATAATAATAATAATAATAATAATTCAACAAAAGAAAAAAGAAATAAATCCACAAAACATTATATTATTTCTCATTACCAGAATGAACCAATACAATAAATTAAAACTATAACTGAACAAAAAAGTCCATTAAAATTGCTATATATATTCATATTGTATATATAGTATTTGTCTGTCTGTAGTCAGCCTTTCTGGTGCATGCTCAGTGGTGACCATAGGTGGTGACTGGGAGCAGCGGGAGGGGGTTGTGGGGGTCTATAAAGGAGCTGAAGGGCCATTAAAGTGAACCCTTGCCACCATCCCGCAACCTCAGTCCCATCACACTGTTAACACTGGAAACAAGGGAGCCAAAGTCAGGAAAGACACACTGTGCTTTAGGGGGGTGGAGAAACACTGCCCGTCGCTAAAAGTCTTCAACTCAAAGTCTTTTCAGCAACAAAATGCTGAGGATCCTTCATTGTTTGGATACAGTACCGCCTTTAGATTAAGTCTCTCTGCCTTGTGCTGTGGTGATGTGAGGAGACGGTGCTGTTAAGGAGTCTGTTATTGTTGGTGATGTTGTTATGCAGAGTCTGTAGTGGGCGGAGCCACTGGGAAGGGGGGGGCGGACGTAGCCGTGCGAGGTTCTGAGGCTTTCTGACACTGGGGTGAAGCTTTGGGAGGAAACATGGGACTTGGTTCAAATCACAAGCTATACACCCACTTAAGCACACTACATTTGACCGCAGGCAAGCAGTTTGTGTCCAAACTCTGTCAAAATAAGGATATTCTATATAGTAAGGATGCAACATGACACTTGCCCTGGGTCGTTTCTTTTTTATCTGCGACAGAGCTCAGAAAAATGTAAAGTTTCAGTACCTACAGTCACCCCATTTACCCCCCCACCCCCACCCAACCCCCAGAAATTTCTTCAGATTTGTATGAGAGTTCAGGATGGTTCTGGTCTGCTAAGCACCACATCATAGGCTCTGTCTGTCCAGGTGCGAATGCTAACTCGCTTGCTAACCTTTTCACATTAACGCTCTGCTTGTGTATGTATTTGTCCTTCTCTCAGTTGGAGTCTTTAACACTGTCTGTGAGGGGAGCACAAAGAAAGCCTCTCCTGCTTCCCGTCATAAGTCCTCTTCTTGCACTCCCTCTAACCAGGTCCATTTTTGTCCCCAAGGGACAGCTCTGATCATGTCCATTATCTGTCAGGATACCTCGATGATCTCCATGCTCCCAGAGAAGCTCGACTGCTTCCCGATCTTCCCCAGTTCTTCTCGGGACCGCGTCTCTGAGATGCCCTCCTCGAACTCCATCTGACAGCTGCGACGCTTGAATTGCTTCTCTGACGCAGGCCCGCTGTTGGACAAGGTCAGTGTGGACGACGACGTGGAGTCCCGGTGGTCTCTCTGTGTCTGTGGGGCTGAGGGCTTCTCCCTTTGGGATTTGTCTCGTAACCGCACACCCTCGCTGCACCCAAACGCCACATACGCTGAGCTGCTCCCAAACCTCACCGACGACTCCTCTCCCCGTCCACCCCCTCCTCCTCCCAGCTCCATCTCTCCCTTACCGGCCTCCTCTGCCCCAAAGTGCCAGGGGGCATCTGTGGTGGGGGTGACAGGAGTGACAGGAGTGGTGGCCTGGACAGTGTCTCTGTGTTTGGTCCACATGGCCCCAGACCCCACGGTGGGCAGGGATGGTAGTGACAGGAGCAGGGAGCCCTTTAGGTTCTCGTCCAGGCTGGGGCTCCTGTGGTCCAGCAACAAGCTGAGGGACTGTGGAGGTTGGTGTGGTTGGGAGTGGACTGGGGAAGTGCCAGAGCAGTGCTTGGGTTTTCTCCTGGGTCTGGATGAGGAAGAACCAGACCGATGGACTCCTTCATTTCCTCCGAGCCCCAAACCTCCAATGCTGCCCCCACTGCCTGGTGAGGGGAACGGTGAATCGGAGGAGCTGGGGCTGTCTAGGACGGGAGACTGGGAGCAGACACCATTGGAGGTGCCTGTTCCTGGGCTGTCAAGCTTGCACAGCTTGGGGACGTCTTCAGAGTGTGTGGGTGCCAGGCTGGGGCAGTGGGGACTGTTAGGGGAGTAGACAGACTTAATGTCCAGGGAGAAGGAGCGTTTAAGCCGGTTAGTGTCCATGATCCTCTCTGCAGAGAGGTGTAGGCCGTTGAAGCCTTGCTGGAGGGAGGTGGGTGATGGTAGCTTGGGTTCTGGTGTGACGTGTGGCTCTGCCACAGATGAGTCATAGTTGCTGCGGTGACCGTTCATTTCGAAACCTATGACTCCATTAACCTCTGAGCTTTGCTTAGTGTTGTTTTCAGAGATCTTGTCATCAGAGGTTGAAGTTAAAGCTTGCAGTAATCGCAGGCCCTTCTCAAACTCCAGCAGCTGACCCAGGAAGTTGAAGTTGGGGGATATGGACGGTCTTCGGTCCTTTACAAACCTGTAAGGAAGAAAAGAGTTGGAAAAGATTAGTCACAGGAAAGCAGTTTTGACAAGGCCAATCTTGTAAACAGTTTGAGTACATCTGCGGCCAAGGTTTTACAGTAAATCATTCATGAGACATAATGGATTGAAAGGATTTTTTTTTAAGGTCAGAATTACCCTAGATGAACTAGGCGTAGGGTGTGAACAGTTTTACTGATGCACAACACATAATCCTGTGCCAGTGTTGTCCAGACAAGGCAAAGCAAAGCCTTTTGTACACACACGGTTCCTTGGCAGCCATCTAACAATTTCATTTCTCACGACTGGGGGGGGGGAGGAGGAGGATGAGAAAATCATCTAGCATTACTACAACAGTGAGTTGCCTTTTTACTGGGGCTGACACCTTAGCTCAGCTGGTGTTGGATGGGAGGAGCAAGCGTACCTGTAGGCATCATCTGAAGACAAGCCCATTGTCTTCATGATGTATGCAATGGCGATGGTTGCTGAACGCGAGATTCCAGCCAGGCAGTGCACAATGACTCTGCAGTTTGACACCTTAGCTTTGTCTGTTGTGGGGGGAAACGAACAGGTATGAATACACATCTTTAGCACAAAGTCTCTGGAGACAATCAACGTCTATTGAAAGCAAACTGGCATTTCCTGGAAGAGTACAGGGGGTCATCTGAACGGACGTGTTATACCTGATGCTATTGTTACCTAGCTGCACGTGAACGTTTATTAACTGTGACAATGTGCGGATATGTTGTATTGAATAACATGGCATTCTTCAACACATAACTTGAGATGAGCTCTCTTCCTCATAAAGCCCCTCCCCTTAGTGGCTATTGTGCTTTGTACTGCTAATCTTCAACTTCTATCCAAACACATGATTGTTTTATTAAAGTTTCCCTCCTCTTACCTATGAATTCATTAGTTTTGTCCAACCAGGGAAGCAATTTCTCGCAGTAGTTGTCGTTAACTGGGATGCGCATGAAGTGGCTTTCGCTGATAAAGTCTGGCTTGGGGCAGGTGTTGCTGGCATTCAGCACATAGGTGATACCATTCTGAGCCATCAGATCCTGCAGATATAGAGATAAAATGAGTTCAATGCCTTGTTTTGTTGCGTGGTAACAATAACAACTTGGTTATCTTTCAATGACGGTGAAAATGAGTGACAAGATGCTAAATAAATTCTACCTTGTTGAGGACGTCCTTCTGTGAGCCCAGGTAAAGGTGTGGCAGGATGCGAGTGGGCCCTACATTAGCCACAGGCAAGCAGGGCTGGGACAAGCTCATAGGTAGAGCAGTGGCAGGTTTCCCTTCACACAGGCCGGGGAAACAGGAGGAGAAAGCAGCAAAACCTCCTGCAGAGAAAGAAGAGAAGGAGAGAACGGGTTAGGTACGCTAATGGTTTTCCACAGAGCAGTCACACAGCACACTGGGAACTCTGCAAAGACTCCCATCAAGAACATTACACCACCATTAGCAGAGCAGACAGACGCTCTATAGGCTTTCAGAGGTGAATCTGGGCTACAATGTCTGGGTCCTGCTAAGTGCAACAGGAGAAAAAAAGAGGCTCTCTGTGCTTCTGTGTGCGAGTTAGGTTAACTGCTGGGCGGCAAGGAATGTGCGCGTCTGGCCCTTTAAGAGGCAGGCGGCTCCGCTTTTGGCATATGTGTATATATGTGTGTGTGTGGCTCTGTTTCCTGCATGAGCTCATGTCCTGTAGCAGTGCATTGCGTCAGGCTGAGGGAATGAGAGAGGCCACAGGTGCAGGGCCAGGACAGAGGCCCAGTAACATCCCCCTGACAACCGCACAGCACACACACACGCCTGCACGCACACACACACACACACACACATTAACAAGATGGTACACTCCAAGAAGACACAATCTGAATACATGATCACATAATCTTGCAGTCAACATATATTCAATATTCACTCTCACTGTCTGTAATTCTCTGTCCACACACACACACACACACACACACCACATAGGCACTGCTTGCCCCCACTCCTGCACACACACACACACACACACACACACACACACACACACACACACACACACACAAATAGCCACACTCATCATTACTCTGCAGCACCGCGGTTGTATAACTACAGGGTGGGGGCCAACGAGAGGAGGTGGGGGTGAAGTGTGTGTGTGTGTTGAGGAGTGGGTAATGACCTCGCTGAGGAGTGTGTAGATGGGAAGGGAGTGCTTCAAGGAAACCCTGAGCCCCAGAAAGGAGATTAGAACCTAATCTAGGTTCAGCCCTGCCTGACCCAATCTGGGACGTAGTGCAAACACACACACACACACACACACACACACACACACACACACACACGGTCACAGAGTGAGAGTGAGTGAGACATGACATCACTGTTCTAAAGTAGCACACACAGCACCGTGCAGGCAGGACATTGCCTTCCGTTGTAACACACACCCAGCTGCACTACTCATGTAGCAACGGCTGGCCAACACACACACACACACACACACACACACACACACACAGAGCACACAGTGTCAGCAGCATGGACTGTGTACTCAACAGATATGAGATCTAAAAAGCTGCACAATAAAGTTGTGCAAACGGTCAGAGGATAGCAGCTTTGGTATTTCGTGCTATTTCACAACACCATGGCTTCTGAGGCTGCGTGCAATCTCATGACCCAAATGCTATTCTGGGTGCACTGTCCCTTTAAGAGCAAAGTGAAGAAGGGTTGTCTGTTTCCAGCTATTAATGGCAACCGGCGGAGCAATGACATCAGCGCTCCACATGGGGGGTGGAGTGGAGGGAAGGATAGATGGATAGATGCAGAAAGAGCGATCAGATAACTTGCAAGATACAGGAAGGGATATTTAATGCAAAGAAGGTGAGGTGAGGGATAGCTGCTGCGCTAGCATGTGTCTAAACAGTAGATTAAACAGCCATTTGTAGTTCAGTTTGGCTTTAGACTGTGCTGGCATTGTACAATTTCCACCAGAGCCTCTTTCTAGTGATCCTATGGGCGGTGCTACAGTGTCACTAATTGATAAAACAGAGGGAGGAAGTGTAGTTCTTTGAAGGGTTTCTTCCTGGTTTCTCTGTTCCCAAGCTGCTGGTGTGGAGCCCGTGCACACGTAAACACACATGCAAGGAAAACAAATGGTGCCACATATAGCCCGCACCACAGGCATGTACTGTATCTGTGTGAGGAAGCGGTACGCTCCTGGAGACAGTTAAATCAACAGGAAAAGCCTCACGTCACCCAGCAGCCATTTCCCTTTCTATGCGAGGACATTGTTAGAGAGTTGTTAGAAGGACAGAAGACAGGACGTTCCACAGTGGAGACAGTGTTTGTGTGTGTGTGTTTAACACTGAAGAGAAAGTGTGTTTGTGTGTATGAAGGGAAGTGAACACATGAATGAAAATACTCTTCTAAAAATATTTTCGCCTTTTGATCTCATGTGTGTCTGGATTAATAATTACAGCAATGATTACTGTAGCTGACCTCATCTCGTGTTAAACAAACATTAAAATGGCAGGAAGACTGGTGAGCCAGAGTGTGACCGGGAGAGTGAGTAAAAGGTTACTGGCATGCAGGGAGACTGAAGTCAGAGATAAGAGAGCAGGACTGAGTGTGCCTGCCTGCTTTTTAAGAGCTATTACATTACAGTGACATTACGTCAACACAATTACAAACACCTTCCTTGTAGTCAAAGCTTAACATGGCCAGCACTAATGGACGTTAGTCACACAGGAGATAGCGTGTTATTGTCACCTCGTCACCTGACCCCACTCTACTTAAGGTTGCCATGACAACGAGGAAGGGCAGTGATGTTGATGACAGTTGGCTCATCGTGTCCCCCTGAGTGCTGTCAAGATGGAATAAAACACACAGACACACACACACACACACACACACACACACACACACACAGAGCGTCCAAAGGGCACATGAACACAGTGACACACACACCCACACCAAACAGCCAGCACCAAATAACCCAAAGAGACATGGCCTCACATTCTCCAAAAGACAAGGATGACACATCCGTCCATTCCAATCTAAGCACACAAAGCATACACATAAACACACTGTACAGTCACACTGAGGTCACTGAAAATACCCTGACACACACCAGCCCAGCTGTCCATGAAGATGACATCAGAAAGTCAACTGGGAGAGATGAGTTCACCTTCAGCGCAGCGTGATAATCAGCAGAGACTAACACACTGCTGCATTAAACTCAAGGGAAAAACCTAACTGGCTGCAAAAATTAGGGCAGCTCAAACATTTATCAAGAGGTGGCTTCATGTTTGTCTCAGCTTGTATCCTACCCTACAGTTTCATTTGAAAATGAACAGAAACACATTTTCTGCTGAACGGAGATAAAGGCTGCTGTGAGGAAATGCGTCATTTTCAGTCACATGCTAATGAGATGATATCAAGCCACACAAAAATACTCTTAAAGAGTAGACTAGACTAGATCACCTTTTGCACAGCGCTGCGTCATGTATCTTTAACTTCTGGAAAATGTACTTGGACAGGATGTGACTAACCCAGTTCTGAACACACAAAAAAAGAAAATGTTCGGGTAGAAAAAAGAAAACACACAACCGGGAAAGAGGGCACTGTGTCGCCATCAGCAACGCTAGCCAGCAGTGACTTCCTTTTTCCGTTTTCCTCTGCCCACTTCATCACTTATGCAACTGCTTATTTTCCCCTCTTGCCCTGTCAGAGCCGAGCACTCAAGCCTCCTTTGTTCGCTGGAAGCCCCCCCATCAGTAATTTCCTACTAACTAATTTAATATTCACATTTCACTTTAAAAGGTACAGATTATTATCCCACAGACATGAAAAGTGTGTGTTAAGCAGAAGATAATTGGTCCAAATTCTGGCTTTTTGGGGTCGTGCTGCTGCGTGAATCGATGCAGAAAGCTGAGAGATGAATGGAAGTGGAATCCCGGAGATATTGACCAGACGAACAGAGACACACAACACCTGCCTGGCTGTTATGGTTAATGGGAGCTCTGCTGTTACATCACTGCTGTTGGTACAATTGCCGACTGCCTCGTCAATACAAGCTCACCCCCTCCCTCTGCCTCTGTGTGTGTTGCAGTCTCTGTGCAGCTTTCAGTTTCCCTCTTTAACTCGTCTGTTAATGGAGAGGGGGGAAACACACAAGGCAGGCGTGCACACACACACACACACAACCCTCCACAGCCTGGGGGGCATTGATCTGCCTGAATGAGTACCCCGCTCCCCTGCATCCCTCCCTCCATCGCTCTCTTCTGTGGTTCATATCGGGGGAGACATGACGCCATCCTCTGTGCCCCTCCAGCTGTCCCCTCCAATATGTGGGGACATTAGCATCTCAATGTAACACCCCCCCCATCCCTCACCCACCCCCAACATGACATCATTGCACACATGTCCCACTCAGCTCCACAAAGGCTGTGCTGCAGCCTGGAGAAGCCATGGGAGTGTGTGTGTTTTAGCGGGGTAGAGTGTCAGAAATGTGTAGATTGACAGAGCATAGATGAGCTAGTGGGATGAGGTCATCGCTTTTCATGCAGGGCGTCAGGTTGATGACGGCCGGGAATGACTGTATGATTAACATGTCATCCTGGCTGATGGTTAAACTGTTTATTGTTCCTCTATCTCAGTGAATAGATAGCGGGAGTGTGTCACTTTGATCAACTGCTGTTTCAGCAGTACCATGTTATTGCAATACAGGACTATAAACCCTCCTGTAATTAAGCCTGAATTCACAAGTCTATTTCCACAGAGACGGGTCGAAGTGCCTCAAAATAACCCGTGACAGACACAATTCCATTTTCATCTGCTGATGGCAAATGTGTGATTATTTTTGCAAACTTTCTCTGAGCTAACGAGTTTGACACTTGCAGCAGCAAAACCTGGCTGAGATGAACTGTACACGCACATGTGCACCCACCCACACACACAAAGAAACACACACCTAACAGTGTGAAGTGTGGCAGGTGTGGAGAGCTGCTGGTCTAACTGCTTTGAACCGGCTTTCTGATATGCACATAGCAGCTGCATTTGCAGACAAATTTTACACTCATATTCTCATACATTTATGACCCAAAAGATCCAACTATAACACTAGCACGTTTTGTGCAATATGCATGGAAGTGTGTTGTGTGCATATAAAAAGGATTTTTCCACAGCACCATTGCTCTGCATTGCCTCATCGCTCTGTGTGAAAGGTGTTATGTTAAACACCTGCAGTGCACACTGCACACATATTGATAACATAATCTCCACAAGACACCATTCTGCAGAGAGAGAGAGTGAGCAGGAGCGAGAGAAAAGCCAAGAGCAGAGGAGAAGAAAGAGAAAGAGCCTTTGTGATAGTTTTACATGTCAATGACCACAGGCTGAGAGAGCATGAGCACTATGTCATACCGTGGGTCACGGCTCTCTTTCTCCCCCCTGAGCCCTTTTTCTCTAGTCTCTTTCCTCTTCATCGCTTCTTGTCTTCATAATGTCATCCTCTTAATCCCCCTTCTTCCTATTCTGTCCTTCTAAACACATTAACTGCGCAAACAAAAAGGTGGGAAAACAATTAGCGGGTTTGGCTGGGTCCCCGCAGTGTATTCTTTTAGCCTGTTGTAGCAGTAAATCTCACTATTGATCCAGTACACGTCCTTAAAATTCGATTCACATCCATCTTTCATTTGCAGCATGCCTGGACTGGAATACCTCAATACCTGAGAGCCCACTGTGCCTTTGTACTCATCTGCAGTGCACTAAACCATTATCAGGGGCTTTCCCCTAATACACATCTTAACTGTATGCAACATTTTACATTAAATCATACTCCGTATTCTTTGCATCTTCACTATGTATGATCTCTATAACCTCTGTACACAAAGGCCTACATCCTCAACATGTTACTTGCCAGATAGGGATGTTCTCTTACCCTTATTAACATGCACACACACACACACACACACACACACACACACACACACACACAGAAACACACACACACACACATCACTTCTCCTGCTCCAAGTCCAGGTGGATACACACCTCGTAACTCTCTCCCCTCCTTCATTCGGCGGACCCTGATCTTCAGCCTCATGTCTGTGTCCTGCAGGTCTGGCCAAAAACAGTCCTCCGCTGGGGTAATCACCACATCCAGAGGCATCCCCCAGGACCCACTCTGTCTCTCTCTCTCTCTCTCTCTCTCTCACACACACAGATGGAAATGTTCTGGTGCTCCTTCCTTCAGGGATGGGGCGAGCCCTCGCCACACGACAATGTCAGAACAAACAGAAGTGTTCTCCTTAGAGGGCTGATTACGGTAAGTGTAAAAATCCCAAGTAGACAAAACTCCTGCTGTTGCTCAAGTCCACTGTTCCAGTGTCCAGGCGGTGACCCTCAGAGAACAGACCCAGTAGAACAAAAACTAGTCCAAAATGTCTGTGCACACGCTCCTCAAGTCCACCTATGGCTAAAATCCCATGCAATGACCACAAAAATTCCTAAAATGTTCCTGCATCAATATTTAGGATTTCTGTGGTTTTTTGAAGAATGGTCGCCACACAGAGCGCAAGAGGAAAAAGAAAAGTGAGTAGCCTGTATTGCCTGTATGTATAAGCCAGCTGTAATCAGCCTGCAGCTGGTTTACAGAGCGTCTGTGTGTCTCTCTGAGCGCTCTCTCTGTCTCTGTGAGTCCACAGCCAGAAGAGCAGCCCACTATTGTTGTGCTGTTCCACTCTCTCTGCCTCTTTCGCTCAGTCGCTGGCTTACACTCCTCCCTCTCGCTCCCTCCTCCTCTCTCTCTCTCTCTCTCTCTCTCTCTCTCTCTCTGCAAAGAGGATGACGGCGCTGCACTCTCTTCTCGAGCTCTGGGGGTGAATGAGCTCACTTGCCGTGAGCTCAGACTCTACCCTCCCTCCCTCCCTCGCTCCCTCCCTCCTCCTCCTCCTCCTCCTCCTCCTCCTCTGCTACCTCCCTTGCACCCTCCCTCTCTAGTGGAGCCAGCGCTCCGTCATAGCTAATGTCTAAGGCATGTAACCACATTCCTTACTCACCCAACAAATATGCGGCCACCTCAGGGGCCTAGCTTCGGAGCAGGGCTCTATCAGGGAAGGATGGAGGCTAAGACACAGCTATCGGGCTGCTTAGCAGATACATACACAGTGCTACAAGAATGAATAGTCTCTATGTTGTTGATTACAGGGAAGAGAGAAAAATGTTTGGCTTATAAAAAGAGGCTTATGTTCATGTGCATGTTTGCTGAGGGTTGTGAACTTGACGGTTTCAAAGCAATAATAAATCCATGAGATGCAGAATTATGCTTTTCAAATGTCCTATTTCGTTTTCATATTCAGTTCACATCAGCAGGGGTGTTTCTAGGAGTTGACAAGGTCCGGGGCTAAGCTAAGACCATCTGGGGCTGAGGTCAGGGTGTGCGCACGTGGACAATTCTTTTTTTTTTTTTTAATGGGGCTATTCATAAAACATTTGCGGCTGTAGCTTCGGACACCCAGGCCTAACGACGCCGCTGCATATTAGATACCAAAGATGATTTTCAAAACTACAGCTTCTGCACCTTTAATAAAGCTATACAGTATATCAGTAAGCTGAAAACCTACATTAGGTTGATTGCCTTAAATGTACTGTAGCTGCAACGTGCAGGGGGGATTAAGACTGTGTCAGTGTGTTGAAAGGTGATTTGTCTCTGAAGGTGAGGGAATGTGTGTGACTTCACCATGTTTCCTGCGCTGGTTCATGTCTAACGCGCCTGTGTTTGGACACTGTGTTCCCGTGTTTGAGGATGAAAAGTTGGAGAGGAGAGGAGAGGAGAAGAGAGGAGAGGAGGGAGAAAGAAAGTGAAGCTTTAGAGATGGGAGGAGTAGAGAAAAAAAAGAAACGAAAGCAGACAAAAGAGGAAGGGACGACTAGAGGTGATGAGAAGACCCAACACGCTTGTGGTCGGCAGTCATCATCCATTTGACAGGCCACAGACTCCCGGTACTTTACTATGGAATGACAAACATGTAGGCCACAAGTCCAGCTATGGAAACAAAGCAGCACAGGACTTAACATAACCGCTGGAGGAGACTGAACGTTAACTGAAAGTTAACTAATTATTATACACATACAGCTGTTTTAAATACATTTTAAAGCCCAAAGTGCAAAAATGATGCATGTTAACATAGTAAATCAATGTATTTCTGTTTATATAATTGATCAATTTAACATGGCAGTTCTTTTTGACTGCCATTATATGTCACTCAACTTCTTGCTGGTAATAAATAGCACAGATTCCTTAAAACAGCACCTGCCATGAGCAGGCCACTCAGATGTCCTGCTGTCTGACTGTCTGCTCAGTTTCAGGTTGAGACATCACGGTACACTGATTACATTCAGACCAGGTCAGATGGGCTTCAAGTACATTAAGTCATCGCCACAGTGAGCCCTGCTCCAAAAAAAGGCAAATAAGCTTATACAAGCTGTCTAGTTAGGGGGCCAGCTGCATGCTGACAGACTGACCTCATCTCATCACTGTAGACCCCTGAATGATCACACATGGGTGAGAACAGCCTTACGTCACCCTCTGTTCAACTGTGGGTCACTGAGAGAGGGAGCGGGAGAGGAAATAGGTCACTTGGTGATGATGAGCTTTGTGAAAAATGCAGACATTGGTTTTGGGAGGATGTCGAACCGAGAACAAACACACATTCAGAATACACACACACACACACACACACACACACACACACACACACACACACACACACACACACACGTGCACACACACACTCACACTTTGTTTCCTCATCTGCAGCTGGCTGGAGCAGGTGTGGCACTCCACAGTGGTCAACTGGGGTCACTACACTTCAAACACAGCGATCATCACCCCGGTTTGAATCCACACCTCGGTTTGGTTGTTCTGTGCGTGTGGCTCGAACCCGTAAAAAAACAGCTTTGAAACACACAACTTCCTAACACCTGCAAACCCACAGCAGTGGAAGCCAGCAGCAACAAAACAAAGTAGGCGCTGATGTTTTAATGGTCAAACTCTTATGAGTTCCTAAAGCAAACACCATGCCCTCACTCTCTTTATACCCCTCTCTCCTCCTCCTCTAGTCCTCAGCAGGGTAACAAGGCTCAGAATAGTAGGTGTGTTAATTAGAGGATTATAGCCAAGACGCTATAAATGACAGCCAGGCCTTCTTTATTGACTGCACATGTGTTCCTGCTGAGACAGAAATAGGTAGGACGGTCACTCCAGGCACCCCCCACCTCTGACATCTCTTAGATTTAGAGCGTGCTTTTATGCTTGTTACTGGGACAACGCACAGTTTACACACACAAACACACATACACACACACACGCACACAGAGACCAGCCAAAGCAGACAGGGAGAGAAGTGGAGATGAGTATGAGACAGCGGTGTAAGACAGAAAGAGAGAAGGTGTGTAAAGGCCAAAGGGGCCTTGGAGACCGGAGCAACATGGCACTGGAAGGTGTGTTGTGAATGGTGCAAACAGAACTGGAGAACGAATGTTGCTCATGTACAAGCAATGAGTGTTAAGACTGTTAAATGGTAGATGAACATGTGAAAGATTGTATCTGCACCTGACCACTGTAGAGAAAACAAGGAAATACATGTTTGGATTAAATGTGGGGGTGTGACCTGGAAGTTGCTTGCCATCAGAGATCAAAGATCCATCGTCTTTTAACACTTTGCCTGCAAATCTTTAACTTACTACACTTAATATTTACTTAATATTATACATTTTGTACATTATTCACTTAATATTGTAATTTGTTTTTCTCCATATTGCATGTTTTTCTGTTCTGCCTGTTGCTCTTCCTGAGGGTTCCCCCCTTTATTTCCTATTATATTAAATATATATTTTTATTCATACTTTGACTTATTTTTGAGTTGTTTTAACTTGTGGACTTTGGGTACAAATAAAGTTATTGATTGCTTTTTGCGGAATTTAGTTTATAAGGATATAAACTGAGGTGAAACACTTGTGGTTCTGGTCCACAGTTTTCAGGAAACTGAGCCTAATTTTCACCAATCATCTCTATAACGACCAATGCAAACAACAATTCCTAAAAAGTCTATCTAGATTGTTGATGTATCTAGATGTATCATAATATAAATAAAATATTTCTCATTTAAAATATTTTGTCAGCGCCGGTACCCCCTTCCCTCTCCGGTGAGACAGGCAGCGACAGGAGCGTCATCCTACACCACAGATCATCTGTCAGGATATCACGGGAAAGAGAGACGTCATTCTCCGGATAGAGCAGGTTAGGGTGATGAAGACTGTGAGTTAATGTGTGTGTGAGTTCATCTTTGTGTATGTGTGAGTGTGTGTGTTGCAACCACGTGTGACTAGGATGAACGGAGCAAGGTGAGAGGAAGACAGAGAGGACATTGCTGCAGGGGTTAGAGACGGGGGTAGACAGTTATTTGCTCCATTATGCGCAAACACAAGCATATGTGCCTGTGCACAAGTGTGTGTGTGTGTGTGTGTGTGTATCTGTATGTGCATGTCAATTGGTGTGTGTGTGTGTATTGGTGGTGTGTGTGTGTGTTGAAAGTGCTGGTTGTCAGGGGATCAGTAACAAGGCTGCTCTTGCAGTGATGTAATGCCTACAGGAGAACACAGCTGCCATGCCTGGGGGGTGAGGTAGTCACCAAGGGAGGGAGAGGGGAGGACGGATGGAGCAATTGAGGGTGGGGGGGGGGCTGGAGGAGAGGTGGGGGGAGATTAGGTAGCTGGGGGTGCTGGAAGTAATGGGGGGGGGGGGTTTGAATCCATGGGGAGATGGTAGCTGAAATGATGTGGTCATATCACAAAGGGACATTAGTGGTGCAGTGGGTAAATAGTGTGTGTGTGTGTGTGTTGTGTGGGGCTCGGTATCGAACCTCAATACTTTTTGAATACTGACTGAAATGTGTTCGTAGCATCAAGTATCAAAAAGTGTCAAGTACTGAAAGTTGACCATCAAAAAGCCTGGACTGATTCTAAGGCTTATTCTCCGATTAGATATTTCTTGATCTAAATCGGGAAATGTTTCTAATTTAAGACTATATTTTATTTAGGCAAATGTCTTAATTTAACACTCATGCATTGAGCTATTTGACATTCTTTTTGATAGACAAAAAAAAGAGGTTAAAACAGGTTTATATTTCAATTATATTATATTGAAACTCAGCTATCATACTGCACAGATATCAAAAAATTCAAATGAGACACTAGTATCAGTATCTAGAACTCCCTTCCTCATCTTACACTCCTGTTCATAGACAGATAACGGGAGCTGATAACTTCAAAAAGAAAGGCTGAGGAGGTGAAAACGAGGAGGAAACCAGAGGAAGATAGGGGGGAAGCGCTTCTTAGATGTAAAGAGTAGGCGGGAGGAGGGTGTATGAGATTAAGGGAGCACTGATGCACTACTTGGTCATGTGTGTGTGCTCATGCATGAGGTAGTTTCATCTCTATCTGTGCAGCCTGGAGGGAGGCCTGCTCGCATTAGTCATGCAGCGGACCCCCTGCCCTCCAAACAACTTAACCCCCTGGAGGAGCTCAGCACCCGCGGCTACTGCACCAGTAAATCTATCGCACTGGCAAGAAATTAGTTTACACACACACACATATATATACAAGCAAGCACATATACAAAAGACACACACACACACAAAGAAAAGAAGAGGGTAAGCTATCAAACACACCAAGGGGGGCTTTCAGGACCAGACGGGCCCTCATAAACCAGATGAACTACTTAAAAATCCCAGTTGGAGATGTTCAGTGGTGTGTGTGTGTGGGTGTGTGTGTGTGTGTGTGTGTGTGTGTGTGTGTGTGTGTGTGTGTGTGTGTGTGTGTGTGGAGAAAAAGGGGGGCTGTCAAGCCTCAATATGAAATGCTGCTGGCCACCGCAGGCATGTGCTTACAGTATGTTTGCATGCATATAAAGCCTGCGTATTCACTTTGTGTAAAAGTGTGAGTGTATAAAGTGAATGTTAATTTTAGCCGAGAGTGAGACGGCTCACAGCTGTTTTCTGAGATTGTATACAGTATAGATGAGTAACGCATGTGTGTGTGTGTGTTAAAGTGAGAATACAGGCTAAATATGTGCAGGAAGCATGCACATCAATCTGCAGGAATGAAAAGATGAAGAATGTGTGTGTACACTCTGCTCTCGTCTGATTTCCCCAGGGGTGAGTTTGTCTACACAGGTTCACTTGAGCATAACGGAGGGTTATTTTATTCTAAATGCTAATGGCCTGAGCTGGGATGCACAGGGTTTCCTTGCAGCACTTGGAGGCAATAACACGCTGAAAACACACCTCACCTCTCACTCTCACTGTCTTTCGCATGTAGGACCGTCTGACACACACATGTGGTAGCAGTGTAATAGCTGCGCTGCTCCGACAGAGAGGAGCAGACAACGGATCAGTTTGTTTTTAATGAACTTGCACCGCTGCTACATGCAGACTGACAGGCAGGTCTCAGATCAGTTCAGTGTTAATTAGCTCCTATGAGCGCAGCAGGCGGGCCGGCAGACACACTGTCCTGACACCAGTGCTGGAAGCAACGCCATCTGGTCCTCTGTTGGTTACACACACACACACACACACACACACACACACACACACACACACACACACACACACACTCCTCAGTGTCTGCCAGTGTCTTGTATACCTGTCTCAGACTGTAGCAGGGTGTTTCTCTGTAGTCTACTCAGAGTGTCTGTCTGTGCCTGTCGCCGAGCGGTATGATCAGTTTCCCCCAATATTCTTTTACACAACTCCTATTATCTCATCAGCACATGCAGCATGACTCATGGCACAGTGAAAGGCGTGAAATGTGTAAAAAATGTAAGTCCCAGTTTTTCCACTGACCTCAAATGCATATCAGTGCTCGAGCAAAGAATTATTTTCAGATCGTTCTTTTCCAAACAGAAACAGGAAATTAAATATTTCTGCTGATGTTCCAGTGAGATAACATTTTCCTGAACAAGTAGTCAAATAAATTCTCTCAAACACTGATACCAAATCAAAGTGTATGGAACAGATTTTTGGAAAGAAATACTCTGCACATTCATTCCAAGAAAGTGAACACATTAGTGAACGTTTAGTTGTGCAGCAGAAGTAAGGCGTTACACCCTGGAGACTGGATTTGGGCGTACAGGACATGGTGACAGTGGCTATCGCAACCCCCGCGGTCAGGGTCGGCTTTCCTGCCATTAAAGGCCCTGGAGACAGTTTGTGTGTGTGTGCGTGCGTGAATGTGTCCCATCCACAACGCTGCAGTGACATCACTCCACCAGCTACAGAAGAACAATAGAGAAGGAATGACGCGATGTCGTGAGAGGAACTGGGCAAGCTGTTTCTGTGTGCGCCCTGACAACGCCTTGGTGATGCCTTTTAAATTATTTTTAAAGCTGATGGGAGGACTTTTTTTTGTTGCCTAAATCGAAAGACACTGTTAAAAGTATAAATACACAAACACTCATGACATGAATTTGTATACATACATGCTGAGTTCCCTAGGCGTCTACCCTCTTTCACCCCGGGGAGCCCTGATGTCACTTTATCAGAAACAGGAAATAGTTACACAACAGAGGGGGAAGTGGCCTCTCTGTTAGGCTGCCTTCATCTGTGCATGTGTGTCTGTGTTGGTGTATGAGTGACTCTGTGAGTGTGTTTGTGTTTATGTGTGTGCATTGGGGGAGATATCAGGAGGACCGGGAATGATCACAAACTGCTGCATTCCTCAATCTGGGGCCTTGGGCTTGCCTGGAACTCCAAAATTAGCCCGTTGCCGTGGCGATGGAAAATCTCCCGCCTTTATCAGGAAGCTGCAGCGGCCCCAGAGGTTCAGCCCAAAAGTTTGCGTGTGGTCAGCATGTATTTACGGTAATAAGACCTCTGTTACAAGTCTGTGTAGATACCAGGAAAAGTGTTAAACCGCTGAGGATTTAAACTCTCTGCGCTGCTACAGGCAACTAGTCCGCTCCTGTGCCAATGAGCCTGGAAAAGAAAATCCCCCTTGTCTTTTTTTGGAAAATTATTAGCAAACTGCACATTAAAATAGATTTTCTCATACTGTAACACACTTGAAAACGCTGCCAAGAAATAGAACCTTATCCACATGGCGGAGGTGCAGACTAAATCTGATTAAAACAGCTGAAAAAAAAACATGGCAACCAATTAGGTAAATAAGGAAACAGCACTGCGGCATGCCAGAGACAAAATTCATCAAAGACAGCATGCTGATAAACAGGAATCCACCATTGTTCCAAGGGAATGACGCTATGACAGGAGCGGCAGTGGGCAGTCTGAGCATGAATGGAATCTGGTGGATGCAGGCCAACTCTGGGTAAGATAAACTAGCATAATCTTTAGCTGCTCCTTTCCCTTTTCTTCTGCCTTTGGAAATTTCCACTCCACATCTGTGTCAGAGTCATCAGGATAAATGCTGCAGCGGTAAACTGATGGCGCAGCAACCAAACTACTTGAGCACTTGGCCCGAATTCATGGTGAGGTTCGAGTTATGAGGTGCTGATGTAGCGCGGAGAAACCGGCTTGGGTTAGTGCGCTGTTCAACTTCAGCTCCTGTTGACCCGATGTGTTGACACTGCCTAGGTAACAGTTTAAACAAACTATTTTTATTCCATGCTGGATGAATGCATGACGGGGGCGGGTTGGGATGTTCAAAAGGCCTCTAGATAGATTTCAAATGCAGCAGGAGCCAGAAGGTATGCACTGTGAAAGGACTGTATACACAAAGCAGCTTAAACAACTATGGTAGAAGTATTTAGGGCAGTGTGGTACAAGTACTGTCCCACAGGATTTCTCCACAGGCTTTACTTATTATGAAACAGGCAAACTGCATCTTGTAGGAAAAGCTGTAGGAAAAGCATATCATATCAGATTTTCTGTATAGGGTCTACACTTAATTATTAATTTTTGGTATTTCACACTCATGCTTTACTGGTGCTACTTGTTTGTATCTCTGCCACACAGAATTCACCTTTAGTCGTTTTTAGTTATTTAGTTACTTTATTAACTTAATTGTGACATGCTATACAAAAGGGTCAAGTTACAACATTATCAGAGAAAGAATTTTACACTGATCTTGTGAGTTTGAGGACATGATAGTACACGCTGTTCATTCTGTATGCACACAATACTGTAAGAGAACATACATGGTAGTAACTTTGCTATTAAGCATATCTAAGCTTAAATGTCATGTCTGTGTGTGTGTGTGTGTGTGTGTGTGTGTCTGTACTGACATGCTCTAATCTTTATCCGCACTTCTTGGAATTTATGCACATCTCCTATGCGTGCATCTGGGAGAAAATGTCTTTGTCCTTCTTTGCATGCTAGAGTATATATATATATATATGACTGCGTTTCACGAGTGTGCATGTGTGTGTGTGTGTGTGTGTGTGGCCCCTCCGAGCCAGCAAGGGACTCTGAGTGATGGAGGAGAAGGGGAAGAGGAGCAGGAGGCAAGCAGAGCAGTGAGATCACGTCATGGTGGAAACATTTGGCAACAGCTCACATAAACACACACACACGCACACACACACACACACACACAGACGCATAAACACGCACACATCAAACCGTGCATGCAGACACACACACACACGCTGGCCTGTTTTTGTTCTCCGGTTTTGAGGGAAAGAAGGGGAAAATGACATCAAGCTCATCATGTGAGGCCAATGAGACAGACGAGGGAGGGGGTGAGAACACTGGCAGAAACAGAACATTGTTACATAAAACTCAGTACAGGCCTCCTCTGGGCCCTGTTACCATATTATGTGTGTGTGCGTGTGTGTGTGTGTGTGAGTCTGACCATATGTGCATGCATTTGCTCGCTTGCAGGAGTGTGTGCGAGTTAAGCATTTGCACAATACCTCATCAAGGTGTGAGCCTAAAAAAGGAGCTTGGTACATACCTGCAGAGTGACTGCAGAAAACACAGCACCGTGTCACCATGCAGCTCCAAGGTTTCTCAAAATCTGCAACACTTTTCAGAGCAGGGAGGTGGTGTCATAGATATTTTTGTAGGCCATTTTCTTTGACCTTTGTGCTCCCTTGGTGCTGGCTGGGGTGGGGCCGGTGTGTGTGTGCGTCCTTGTGTGTTTGTGTATCTACAGACCAGGGTGAGAGCACCGAGGCCACTGGCGCCAGATGTGACGACCGCAGGAGTCTGGGCCTAAAAATAGAGCTCTGTTCTCAGCACTGTGAAACAGAAGAGAGGAGAGAGGGAGGAGGAGGAGGAGGAGGGAGAAGGGAAGGAAGAAATAGGGGGGAAAGGTAAAGGGGCTGAAGGAGAGATGGAAGGAGGGGTGGAAGGAGGAAGGCGAGGTCATTGAGAATAATGTGTCAGATCTCCCTGGGGAAGGTGAGCTCACCTCCTAATGGCACCACTGGCTCCTTCTCAATGAAATCATTGATCTGCTGGAGCTCCCCACGGCGTAATGGAGAGGGGTCAGATGGAGGGGGTGGGGGGCAGAGGGAGAGAAAGGGGCATGGAGGTGCAGAGAGGGCAGGTTAGGAGGTTAACAGGGGGGTGACGGAGAAGGATGGAGGAAGGGAGGACATGGATCTCGGGCACACAACCATAATTAATGTTCAACCTCTCCGACCTGCACAACGGCCAAACAAAACACACCTGCAGGCACAGAGTGGTAAATAAATGTCACTCAAACATTGTTTACACAGCTCGATTGATCATGTCAACCTGATCTCCAGCACACAGGTATCTACAGCAAATGTACGTTGCTGTCTAGCCCTAAAAGGACTTGAGATGGCGCTGTTGGCGGCAACTAGAGATGCAGGCAGCACCTTTGGTCCACCAAGAGAATGTGCTTTCTCTAAAAGCGTTTGGCGGTTTCTAACCACATAAAATTTAGTGATCCATATCTGTCGGAGCACCCCGCATGCACTTGCACTTTACAACTCTGCAGGTGTGCATGCACGTGTGTGTGTGTTTGTTCTGGCAGAGATTCTGGTGGCTTTTCTCTCCGCAGGCTGGTTCAGAGGATGTGAAGAGAGAGAAGAAGAAGAAGAAGAAGAAGAAGAAACCATAAAGCAAGACTTTCAGCTCCGCAGACACTGATGTACGCAGCACAGGTCAGCACGATGGCCTGTCTCGCTGAAAGAGCCCTCCGACCACACACACACGCTTGCACACACATGAATGCACACAAATGTAGCCAACTGAACACTTGCACGCATACACACACACATTCAGGATGAAATGAGGAGTATTACCTCATCTCCTCAATAGCTCTCCTCCTTCTGTTTTGTCTTTTTCTTTTTCTCACACGTGCACTCTCAAACATTGCCTCATGCGCGTGCACGCACTACTTCATATGCACATATTCATGCAGACATGCGCACAGACACACAAACACACACATACACACGGACACAAACAGACCTCCTTATGCAGCTCATTGGAATGTCTCTGTGAACGGCTGCATTGTGAGATTCGGCCTCCCACGATTACCTCACTTCTTCAGCTTCTCTCTGATCCACACGCACACACACACACTCACGCACGCGCACACACAGGGGCCGCCCCATTGTATAACAACACAGCAGAATGACACATAACTGAATTGACCTTTGTAGCTCAGTCTGTGCAGTCACACCCTAACCTGATCTCATCAAAGCTCCGCGGTACACAGCAGCTCCTGTGTGTGTTTTTAGTGTGTGTGAGAGAAAGAGAGAGCGAGCGAAAGAAAGAAAATGAGAGAGAGAGAGGCACCTTTCATCTCCTAATACCTCTCATCAGTATATCATCACCATGTCTCGTCCTGTGTGCTTTTGCATTGAGCTGGCAGGCTGACAGCGTGGGAGTCAGCATGCAAACCAGTAAAAACCAAAACCGTGTCCCAGTTACGTACTATAGTATGTACTATATATTAATCATCATAGTGTACTGTTATGTTATACAAAAAATGATATATCAGTCAAACCTCGGAGACTTTGGAAAGCAAAAGATTGAGTACTTAAAATCATAATATAAATAAAATGTTATATTCTTTTCCAGTTGTGAGCATCTAGGGAAAAGTTTTACAGCATACAGTACTCAGAACTTAAGTGAATGTAGTATGTAAGTATATGTAAATCTGAGTATACTTCACTTTATCACTTTTTATTGTGACAGCACTATGTATTCAAAACCTGGTTAGACTTAGTTAGCATGTACTATGGAATGTGACGCAGCTGAAATCTCACCAAGCCTGTTGAGCTGAGACACGACAGGTCAGAGGTCAGATCTACATACCTACCTATCTGGATTACATCTTGCGGACATATCACCTGGTGAACAGCTAGTTCTGCAACCAACAATCATTGTCATTATCAATTTATTTGTAGATTTTTTTTGTGATTAAATGATCAATCATTTAGTCTATACGTGTCTGAAAATAGTGAAAATGCTCCACACACTTCTCAACAGCCCAAGGTGATGTCTTTAAATGGCTCGTTTTGTCTGACCAACAGTGCAAAACCCAAAGATATTCAAATTACAATTATATAAAACAGAGAAAAGCAGGAAATCCTCACATTCGGGAATTTGTATGAAAATGTATTTTTTTTCTTGATAAAATGACTTAAACAATTAATCAATTATCAAAATTGTTCTGTTGAATAACCCATAATCAATGATGACTGTTAAGGCAGTGCTCAGATGTCACGTACCCGCTGCCCCCCGAACCTCCCCGGTGCAGAGAATCTAGACACGTCTGGCACGTGTCGTCATCCCTCATCTCTGTCTCATTTCCGTGTGCGGCCCCTTTCTCTCCTTTCGCTCCATCTCTTTGACCCAGTCATGTGACGCTTTAGTAATCCCGCGAAAAACACTGGCAGATGGCGCTAGGGAAGATTAGGAGCAGTCTTGCACATCTGCAAACTCCACACACACACATTAGATGGATGAAATACACACCTTGCGAACCTGCATCCCTGTCCCTACACCCTTATTTCCTCTTTCATGACCTAACTCTCTGTGTTTCCTGTCAGCTCCTTCTATGATGCTTTTTCTTTGCATTTTTTCTAATTTCCTGTTGTACTAATGTCAGTTTTTACAGTACTTCAACAAAACATGTGCGCCATGAATAAAATGTCATTTTTATCACCACCTCCCATCCTCTTGAAACCATTATCCAACTCTCTTTTCATCTGCAGAACATGAGCACATATTCCACACTTTCTTTTCTCTCTCTCTCTCCCCCCTTTTTGATTATTATTCTCTTTCTGTTCCGTCTCTGCAGCTTCTTCTGCTAAAACTAGAACATGAGGTTCAGAGGCCAACATCAAAACATTTCATCCTGGCAGGCCTACATCAGAGCCGATGTGACGCATGACACAGCTACGCAGTTGGCATCGGCTAACATACCACCTAGCTACACACTAGCAGGCAGTGTTGTCTTTGGTTTTGGCCGTGTGCTGCAGATTGGTGGGAAACACGCAAACTTTAGACCCACTGGGGAGGCAGCTGGCTCCAACCAAGCGATGTTCTCCTCCTCTACAAATACACACACACACACACAAAGTCAGAACTCTGAAAAAGGCAAGACACATCAGCCTGAGCTCCAACTGGGTGAGATCATTGCTGTGGTAAAAATACGGCTGTCCTCAGAGAGACATGTTTCTCACAAACACTTTCACACAGTGGATGAAGTAATAACGCAAACATAACATGCGTAAACAAGCAGAAGCCGCGCGAACACATGCATTCACATGCACGCGCACACATAAACATTTTTCCAACTGCCGCCACCACCACATCCTGCGTGAATATACATTGCAAAGTAAAGAGTCATTTGCTGCCTGGATTACTCTCATTCACAAAAAAAGGCCCTATTGGGACATGGCTTGCTCCATGACATCATCCACATGTAGGAAGTTATTGATTATTTAGTGAATGGAGAGAAACATAAGAGGAGTCAGTCAATTGTTTTTTAGATCAATACGGTCCCAGTACATACACTTAGGTTGTGTAACATGTCACTCAAGGAGCCAATCTCCCATCTCTCCTGCAATTAATTCCCCTAGTTTATGGAAAGTTGAAATCACTGGAATTTAGCTTTAAAATATGAAAACATAAGCCCACTTTGTGTCTCTGCAAACTGCTCTAATCTCACTTTGGCAAGCTTCTGCATAAGTAACAGTTAAGGCAGAAAATCGTCTTCCCCCCAGACAGCAAGCTCAGTAATTATTCTTTTATTCACACTGTCCATCCCATGTATGGATTCTTTTCTTTTCATCTCTCTATCTGACCCTCCCTCCTACCCCCTCCCACCCGCATTACCCCTCGCTTGATTTGCAGCAATGTTACGGTGTGTACTGTGCGTGTGTGTGTATGTGTGGTCTGCATACGTGAGGCTGAAAATAAGTCGTCAGTCAGATATGAAGTCATCGCAGGAATTATTACCATCATAAATCAGAGGTTCAGTAGAGGGGCAGTGGAAGAGGAGGAAAAGAGGGAGGTCAGAGGGGGAGTAAAGCCAAGTAAAGCCAGGAATGAGGGGAAAAGACAGAGAAAAGGGAAGGAAGGAAAAAAGACACAATTTTCAAGAGCCCATGGTGACGTCTTAAAATTACTTGTTTTGTCCGACCAATAGTCTAAAACCCAAATATATTCAATTTACAATGATCGAAAAAAGAGAAAAAAAGCAGCAAATTCTCAGATTTGAGAAGCTGGAACCAGAGAATATTTGACATTTTTGCTTTATACATGACTTAAACGATAAATGAATTGTAGCCAATACATTTCTGTAGATTGACTAACCATTTTATGCAGTAAAAAAATACTATGCTTGTATGCTTGATAAGGCTGGTGTGTGAAGAGCCCAAGTTGGTACAGCATGACCCCTGACCTCTGAGCCTGCTCGGTACTCTGCTGTCAGCTGGCTGGTGGTGTCCCCAGTTTGTTCACACACACACACACACACACACACACACACTTTGTACCAATGCAGTCTCTAAAGCTGAGTTCACAAATTCTTTGTGCCCCAAATAGAAAGACAGACCCCCTTTTAGACCACAGGCTCCTTGCTTTTGTTGATTGTAAAACAAAAAATGTACAAAGAACTGAAACACATGATTAAAATAGTCTTCCCCCTTACATTTTCTAATTAGCATCATGTCTCGTTAATTAAAATGATTTAAGAAGAACTGTTCAAAAGCCTTAAAAATTCCCTGGCACCATTTCCACTCCCTGTCTCTCACGCAATCTCTCTCATGAAAACTCTGCAGCTTCTTTTGCCACACAAACGGATCCTGCAGCACTCATCCACATGTTATGATGCACAAATGCATGCATGCATACGTGTACACGCAACACCCCCCCATCTGCCCACCCACATATATATAAACATCAAGTATGCACAGACACAGGCTGCTAGCTCCACTGACCCCAATAATACAACCACCCAAACAACAGCCAACGCCATTGGCTGAGTCCTTCTGGGGAATATTCTCTGCCACTGTTGTCGTGGAAACAGCAGAAAAGCGGGGACAGAAATGGAAGAAGTGTGATTCCTCTTTTTTTTTTTTTTCTCCTGAAGAAACGTAGCGAGAGTGGGCTGAGGAGACTGATAAAGAGGAATAGGAGGGAATAGCTGACAAGGGGTCTTTCATTAAGAAGGGTATGATGTGTGATCAAAAAAGCTGAGGAGGAAAATCCTGGCTTTCAGAGACAATCAGCGAGTGTGTGTGTGTGTGTGTGTGTGTGATATCGAACATGGTTGTGAGCGTGCATACAGTATATGCGGGTGTGCCCAGCATGTGCTCAGTACATCTCTGTGACTAATTGTGGAGCCTGGGTGCTTTGAGGCAATCCTCGGCATGTATGAATGACTCAGGAAAAAGCGTTAATCTCCCAGTGGAGGGAGAGAACTGAGAGGAGGAGGAGAATGGGGATGCAGGGATGCAGGTTAGAGAGCCGAGAGCATGCCTCCGCCGTCTCATTTTCAATCCTGACTGAGGCAGATTACGCTCTCCTTTCTGCGCTGACACATTTGGGATGGATTCGTAAGCCTCTGCTGGTGGATGTGTGTGTAATGTCGTCCCTTAAAAAGCTGCAGCCACCGCAATCGAGATGTTATTAACTCAATGAGGCTATTAACAGTCTTGCTGGGGCTCAATTATAAGTCTTAGTGTGCTTAGTGGACACTATGACAGGATAATAACTGTGGTAAATAAGGCCAGAGGATTGAAGTTAAGCTGCAGCTTTATTTCAGTGATGCTGGGTAAGAGAACGACTCCAGGGAAGCTTAAATATCAAAGAGTCATCAGAGAGGCTGCTGTCATACTTCCTCCTCTCCTTTCTACCTCCACACATACCTTTGGACCTGTGAATGTCTGAGATACTGCCAGTTAAGAAATGAGGAACAACTAGTATAAAGTGACTGAGGAGGTGAGCACTCAATGTGCTCATCAGTGACATCTGCTGACCAAACTGTGGAACGACAAACAGCTCAAATCAGGCAGGGGTGATGAGGTGAGGCACACCGGCCCGCTGCACAACAGGAAGTGGGTGACAAATAGAGAAACACCAAAATACACAGATAGAGATGTCCATTCTGGATCAAGGAGAACATCTTTGGTTCACATAAAAAAAAAAAACAAGAAAAACAACACCACCATCACCACACGCATGCTACACACACTCTCGCATACCTGTGAGCAGGGAGACTTTGTGGAAGGTGCCCTCCAACTTTCCCATGAGGATGTGCACGAAGCCGTCTTTGGACAGATGCCCTGCCTCTTTGGAACTCTGGTCATAAACCACCACTTCCTGCTTCCTGCCCAGCTCCACCTGCACAAAGGATTAAACAACAAGGAAGGAGAGTCGATTTTCAGTGCTACTGTGTAAAGTATGTCAAGCATCCAAGTAGCAATAAGGAAGACAGAGTTAGTTCATATGACTGGAATTATAAGAATCTAAGTGGCATATTGGACAGCGTAATTTGCATTTGGGACACACACACACACACACACACACACACACACATACAGGACAGTACTGTGGATTAAACATATATATTTTAGAATCCTTAAAATCCTTAGAAGGGAACTAAGGAGTATTGCCTCTTGGCTGAGCAAAGTACTTCATTGCTACAAGACATTCTGACATTAAATGCACATTAGCTTCTGTAGAGTTCACACCTGTAACTGTCTGACCCTGGGATAGTTTCCCCAAACACTTGACCACTCTGCTGCCCTATACACCAGGAAGCAGCGATAAGGAAAAGAGAGAAAAAAACTCACAAACACACCACTGGAAGAATAAACCCTGGCTTTATTGATGCCAGTCACTGCAGCAGTAAGCAGGATGAACTACAGGTGATTCTAGAGTTAGTTATGAGGATAAAGCATAGGATTATGCATAATGCATTAGGGCTGAGTGTTGCACTGTGCAACTGTGACTGGAATATTTACTGTGGAGATACTGCTGAGAGGGTTGTTTGTTGTAATGGGAGGTAATATCAGTAAAATCATAAAAGCTGAATACACTGCAAAGGGTGTGGGCACCCATCAATGCATCAGTGTGATGCTGTTTGTATCAGATTGTGAGAAAGATGAGAGGATATGAGCATGCGCTGGTGTGATGCCTGTGGGTATGTGTGTGTGTGTGTGTGTGTGTGTGTGTGTTTGCATGAGAGAGTGTGAGCATGTGCCTGCACACACACACCAGCCAGGCTGTGCTGTTCCCCATGTTGTCAGGCAGGCTTTGGTCATGTGACCATCAGGCAGCGCCTACTGCAGCTATGAATCACTGCATCATTGAACTGCCACTGGACAGGAGAGGAGAGAGGGAGGAGGAAGAAGGGTGAGTGGAAGGGAGGGATGAAGAGGGTGGGGGTAGTGGAGTAGTGGGGCAGGGAAAGATGGT
>VMKM01002052.1:0-92530 GCA_008360985.2 Macquaria ambigua
TACAGGAACCACCGGGGGCTCTAACAAGATTGAATAATCCGAGAGACGGCTCCCCCACTCAGAGTCTCGACCCCCCCCAGTTCCCTTCTGTCACCACCAACGACGTCAGTCCATCATCATCATCTTTGCTCTCTTCCATCCGTAATATGCAATAAACCATTCTAAATCTGTATCTTTGTTGCCGTGGTCTTTGTTATTGAATAGTTGTTTATGATGTTATGATGATTAGTAGTAGAAGATCCCTGGTGACTGTGTGGTTCAGGAAGACCCCGAGAGGAAGGGTCACTTTCTCCCACAGCGCCTTAAGTACTGGACATGACCAGACCATATGATAGAAAGCCCCCCTGTCTTGCCGACAATGCCAACACACATCAGAGTCTAACAAGCCCATTCTATTTGTCTCACTGGGGTTTAAATATATCCTGTGTACCACTTTACAGTTAATCTGCTTGTTTTTCACTGATTTAGAGAGACTTTGTGAAGATTTTTCCTAGTTGAACCCCAAACATCTGTATCCAAGGTCATCCCAGGTCTCTCTCCCAATTGCCTTGAAGGGCACTCCATCTACCCACCTGGGAGCCATTCAACAATTTGTACATCTTGGAAGCAGTACTTTCTTTCTCCAGAATCATTTTCAGCAGATCACCTTCTAATTTTGACAGCTTGGGTATACTCACTGTCTGTCCACATTGCACAAACCAAATATCTTTGGCTTGTGCAAATGTGAGTAGTTTCCTACTATGGGGGCCCATCATATCCCCAAGTCTTTCAATACCCTTAGATTTCAAAATCTCATTTTTCTCAAAGGCTTGCCACCCTGCGTAAACCTATAGTTAACCCACAGGGGGATATCCACTGAGTTGTTACACTAAAACAAGGGATTCAAATATTTTAATAACTTTTCTCCCTCCTACCCTGTTGACGAGAAAGAACTGGCCTGTCCGAGCCAAAAGTGACAGTTTGTGTTTTGTTTTTAATAAAAAGCAAGAGAGAGTACACAACTGCTACACTATCTGACAAAGGCTTTCCTCCACAATTAGAATGGAATTTACTGTGGCTTATAAAGCCAGTAGTGGAGATCAGTAAGTGGACTGGCCGAACACAGCCAGCAGCTCAGGTGTCAAGCTGACAAAGGAAAAAACACTGTTAACTGAGAGTACAAAATACTGGCAGCAACATTCTCAGATAAGCTTACAAATGTTTTTCTGACCTGTCGACTTTTCATCAGCATCTCTTCATCACTGCAGTGGTCAAACAGGTGAGATCTATACAGGGCTCTCAATGTGGAGTGCCTTTCACTGGGTTGACATGGTCAAGAAACAACACAAGGACCTGGAATTTAGTTCTCTCAGTTTACATGTTTTTCACTAAGATGGAGGCAAGTCAAGTTGCCTTGTGGAATTGGAAAAACAATACACACACCAGAGTACAGAACAACACAGGGCAAACACACTCATTCCCACACTTTATTATACACAAGACAAACACAGGTCCCCTTCTTCACAGCAGGGCACACAACAGCACTCATACACAACAACAATCATACACAACAGCTCTCATACACAACAGCACTAACTCAACCGTGTTCATACACAACAACAATCATACGCAACAGCTCTCATACACAACATCACTCACTCAACAGTGTTCATACACAACAGCACTCGTACACAACAGAACTCACACAACAGCACTCATACACAACAATCATACACAACTGCACTCAAACACAACAGCACTCACACAACTGCACTCATACACAACAGCACTCACTCAACAGTGCTCATACACAACAGCACTCTCAACAGTGTTCATACACAACAGCACTCATTCACAACAATAATCATAACCAACAATCATACACAACAGCACTCATACACAACAACACTCATACACAACAGCACACACTCAACAGTGTTCATACACAACAGCACTCAAACACAACAATCATACACAATAGCACTCACACAACAGCACTCATACACAACAGCACTCATACACAACAGCACTCATACACAATAATCATACACAACAGCACTCATACACAACAGCACTCATACACAACAATCATACACAACAGCACTCATACACAACAGCACACACTCAACAGAGCTCACACACAACAGCACTCATACACAACAGCACTCATACACAACAACAATCATACACAACAGCACTCATACACAATGGCGCTCATACAACAGTTCTCATACACAACAACAATCATACACAACAGTACTCATACACAACAAACATACACAACAGCACTCACACAACAGCACTCATACACAACAACAATCATATACAACAGCGCTCATACACAACAGCACTTATACACAGCAACAATCATACACAACAATCATACATAACTGCACTCATGCACAACATCACTCATACACAACAATCATACACAACTGCACTCAAACACAACAGCATTCACACAACTGCACTCATACACAACAGCACTCACTCAGCAGTGCTCATACACAACAGAACCCATACACAACAGCACTAATACACAACAGCACTAACTCAACAGTGCTCATACAACAGCACACACTCAACAGTGCTCACACACAACAGCACTCATACACAACAGCACTCATACACAACAACAATCATACACAACAGCACTCATACACAATGGCGCTCATACAACAGTTCTCATACACAACAGCGCTCATACACAACAGCACTTATACACAGCAACAATCATACAACACTTTTACACAACAAGAATCATACATCTGCACTCATACACAGGATTTGTTGTTGTGTAGCCACTCTTCCTCCATCTGTCCAACATGTGATGGAGCATCATTATCCACTTAACATAAAGTGCAAGTCAGGACTGAGAGGTTTAATTATCCACTAATTATCAACGGGTAAAGAGGAGCAGCTCAGTGCATCCATGATGTATTCTGCTGAGTGTGTACAGAGAAGCTGAAAATGGCAGGATCACAATTAAAATCAGTTTTTAAGCCAAATGATTGTAATATTCTCCTGATTTAGTCACCCACCTCAGTGAGAACTTTATCTGTAACATTTCACTTCACCACTAACTTATCCATTTCTGACATCACTAAGAATATTTCTATGATATTTCATTTCACTTGTCATTGGTATTGTATTTGTACATCATGACTTTATCCACATTTGTCTTAGTTTTATTTTATTCTGGTAGCATATTCTGTTGTAGCTACTCAACAGTGTGTTTTTAAAATGTTTTATCATACCATAATAAAATATTGAAACAGAATAATAAATCAATTATATTTTCATAGATTCATAGATTATGTCCCATTTGTCTAGAACACAGGTGTCTAAACTTTTCATACCAGGGTCCACATGACGAAAAAAGTCTATAGTCCTGAGTCATTAATCTTTTAATGTAAGAGACTTAATCTTAATGAGTGAGTTTAAAGCACTTTGTGCTGTACACTTGAATCTGCTGTAAGGTGATTTTATCACTATTAAATTTCACTCAGCAGTAAATATCACTCCTAATGGGAACAGGGATGCTGGGCCTCAGACTAAAGAATTACTCTCAGGTCAGGTGGGAGTCTTGTAGCAGAGATTCAAAGTACATCACAGAGGTGACTGTCAGTCATCTTGGACATCAGTCTGCTCTTGTTCAGTGTCATTAGAGAAAATGTTTGCTTACAATGGGAGCTGCTGGTGGAGAATTCGGAGAGTATCATCACATTACATTTCATTAAGCTCCAACTACACGTCCTCCTGTACACCTTCCACATCAACAGAGAAAGGCCGAGAACAGGTTATTGTCCTTCTCAATGGCAGCCAAATCTTGAAAGGTCTGGTAAAATTATGTGATCAGTGGTGTGAGCACAGTCACGTATTTCCCCATTTTCACAGAAATGTTGGCGTTTAAGAAACTGGAGATAATTTCCAGCAGAGTTGGGATGTGTGCAGCATTGTATCATTGATTTGCCTCTCAAAAAGTTGAAACAAATTATTTTATGTGTGTGAGGGCTACCTGGTTGATCCTGCCAGTAGCATATGCTTGTCTCAAAGATTATGCCATGCAAGTCTAAGTACACACGGCTGGTACAGTGAAACTGCGAATGGCTCATTAAATCAGTTATGATTCAGTTCATTTGCACCACTTTTGCAACCACCGAGGGTTGCTCAGATCAACAAGGCTGTGATCATTTACTTTCAAAATACGATAAATTTCAGATCTCAGAGAATAGAACTGCTCCAGAACTGTCCCATGACTAAGCCAGCACACATCTGAGTTGTAGACTACTTCAGCTTCTGACAGGAAAGCCTGAAACCTCTGGTGATTAAGAGCTTTTGATCGGATTAGTGTTTAGTTCAGGAGTGGACCCAAGTGCAGGACACGGACACAAAGGTGAGGTGAAGTTATAAAGGTTTCTTGTAAGGTACCAGGAATGGAAGTGAGGTAGAGAGGAGATGATGACTGACAGGGGCCGAGGACAGAAGGGCGATGGGAGATGGCAGAGCGTGGCTGTGCAGGAATGGGAGGCAAGGGTGTGAGCATGGCTGGCTGAGAGGTACAGGGAGGTAGGAACTAGTTGGGCCAAATATAATTTTAATTTTACAATAACTCATGTTTCGTATAAATTATGGTGTCGGGTCGCACATGACCCTTGGGCCATAGTTTGAACAACCCTAGTCTAGTACAAAACGAAAGACTGACTCTATGATCCTAGCTCTGCTAAATGCTGGAAAGTAAATTTTGTTCGTTTACAAAGGTCAATCTGCAACTTTTTAATTAAATGTACAATATGGACTTCATATGCAGGTAAATTTCAGATGCCTGGATATTTATAGTGATGTACTCTTTCAATTACTGTGCACCTTGATGTATTGGATGGAATCCAGTCAAAGTAGTGTTTCTGCTCCTGCAAATATTTGGTTTAATCAGTATTTAATACAAACTTACTTTAAGATCAGTATGCATATTTTAGGATAAAAATATTTGTAGAGGAAAAAATTGACATCAGTTGTTTCAGCAAATGTTAGGTCAACAAAACATCAGACTGTGTCCAGTTCACTTCCTGTTTCCTACAACAATGTTGTTTTTGTTTTGTTTTTACAATGACCACCATCATTCACTAACTTTAACAAAGTAATCATTTTAATCCAAACCATGATCTTTTCCTAAACATGACCAAGTTGTTTTTGTATCTAAATCTAACCATATTTTAATCATATAATTGTCACATCATAAAACAGATTTATTTTTCCAACAATGATTTGTAACAGTTTTGGAAGGCACCACATCAGATCAAAAAACACTTCTATTTGTCGGACTAGAGGGCATGGACAAACAGCATATTTTAAATGGTGTGATGTGTACAGGTACAGGTGGTAATGAATATATACTGAGATGTAAACAGGTTGTAAACAGTAGGTAACCAGCTAGGTGCAGGTGGAGCCAGTGCAGTAGAATATGTATGTATAGTACCAGTGAGTATAGTATAAATATGGCAGTAGTATAAAGTAATGAAGTGTAAAGTGACATCCAGGTATCAATATTGTGTGAGGAGTAAAGTGCCATACTGACCAGAGTTCAACAGTCCCATGGCCTGAAGCAGTCCCTGAGGCTGGTGGTGCAGGAGTGGATGCTGAGGTTTGTGGCTGAGGTAGTTGGGGCCTGTTGGCCTTCTTCCTGCACCACTGGGTGAAGAGGTCCTCCATGGATGGCAGCTTCATGCTGGTGACGTGCTGAGCAGTTTTCACCACCCTCTGTAGAGCCTTACGGTTGAGGGTAGTACTGCCACACCAGGCGGTGATGCAGCCAGGATACTCTCAATGGTGCACCTGTAGAAGTAGGAGAGTATTCTAATGTCCATGTTGAGCCTCCTCATCCTGACTTTCTCCACGTAGTTCCGTTGATGGTGATGCGGGCATGTCCTTCTCCCTGTCATTTCCTGTAGTCCACAATCAGCTCCTTTGTTTTGCTGATATTGAGATGGAGGTTGTTGCTCTTGCACCAAAATGTCAGGGCTCTGACCTCCTCTCTGTAGGCCGATGACAGCCATGTCGTCAGTAAACTTGATGATGGTGTTGGAGCTGTGGGTGGCCATGCAATCGTATGTGAACAGGGAGTACAGAAGAGGGCTGAGCTCTTGCAGCTCTGGGTGGAGGATGTGGTGCTGCCTATCCACACCTCCATGGGGTCTGCCCATCAGGAAGTTCAAGATCCAGTCACAAGGGGTGGTGTTGAGTTCCAGGTCTCTGAGCTTGACGAGCTTAGACGGCACAATGGTATTGAATGCTGAACTATGCAATGAACAGCATTCTCACATGTGTTCCTCTGGTCCAGGTGGGAGAGGGCCGTGTGGTGGGCTAGAGCCTGTGTACACATTGTAGTGTGTCCAGTGAGTCAGCAAGAGAGGAGGTGATGAGGGTTTTGACTAACCACTCAAAGCACTTCATGATGGTGGAGGTGAGTGCGACTGGGCGGTAGTCATTCAGGCAGAGGGCTTTAATCATTTTGGGGACAGGGACAATGATGGTCTTTTTGAAACATGTGGGGACTACAGACTGGAGTAGTGAGAGGTTGAAAATGTCTGTGAAGACCTCTGCCAATTGACCTGCACACAGCTTAAGAGGTCGGTCAGGGATGCCATCAGGTCCAGGTACCTTGCCTGGATTAATCCTTTTGAAGGATCTACAGACATCTGCCCTGGATATTGTTAGTGGGTTCTGGGCCTTTTGTACCTCACAGCTGAGAAGTTGTTCTCAAAATGTGCATAGAAGGTGTTTAGTGCCTCTGGGAGAGATGTCGATTATGGATTATCTCACTGCTGGTTTTCCTTTTGTAGTCTGTTAGTCCAGACAACATGTCCCCGGTATTGGAGCCCCAGATAGTTACACTCCACTTTGTCCCTGTATTGCTTCTTAGCACTGCTAATAGCTTTCCAGAGCGTGTACCTGGATTTCCTGTATTATTTATTTGATCTTTTTCCCTGTCATATCAGATTGTTAGTGGACGAAACTTTCTCACCATGATCATCGAACAATGAGGAATATCCATGGCTTGGATTTCCTGTTGCCACACCTTAAAAATGGTAGAAAAAAGGAGAACAATAGAAGCAGCCTCCTGCCATGAGGTCTCGGTCCTGTCGATAACTCTGTACAGCTCGTCCAGGGCTTGGCTGGTGTCTGCATGTGGTGGAATGTACACCAATGTGAGAACGTATGATGTAAACTCCCTCAAGAGATAATAAGGGCGGCATCCGATGGTTGTTGATCACAAAGCAGACACTTCCCCCATTGTTCTTCCCTGCTCCTGGCCGGTTAATGGAGAGCCCCTCTGGGACAATCGATCGAAGGGTCTAACCAAGTTAAGTTATCCTTTATTTATCCTCGTAGGGAAATTAATTCTCTGCATTTGACCTATCCTAAGTGTTAGGAGCAGGCAGCGCCCAGGTCTAAGTCAGTGCTTTGGTCAAGGACACTGACAGGGGAATTAACCTAACATGCATGTTTTGATGGTGGGGGAAACCCACGCAAACATGGGGAGAACATGCAAACTCCACACAGAAAGGCCCTGCCCCTACTGGGATTCGAATCCAGGACCTTCTTGCTGTGAGGCAACAGTGCTAACCACTGTGAAATATGTTTCAGTTATTAGTGCCACATTGAAAAGCCATCCTGCTCATAAGTTTGTCCAGCTTATTATCTACTGACTAGACATTTGATAGAATACTTGGTAGAGATGGCCAATTTGTACGTTTACTCAGCCTGACCAGGACCCCGGCCTGCGACCCTCGTTTCCTTCGTTGCCTCTGTTTTCAAGGTGAGGCAACAGGAAATCCAAGCCATGGATATTTCTCATTGTTCGATGATCGTGGTGAGAAAGTGTCGATCTGATATGACAGGGTTCGGTTGGACGGCACACATGATGTGAAAAAGATCAAATAAATAACATACAAATAACAAAATAAAATAAAAAAAACGCAAAGTTGAGGAGGAGGTCAAGACACAGCAGCAATCCTCGGCTCCATCTTCTGTGCACAGAATGTTTAGAATCAGCACAACAAAATTGTGTCAATTGAGTAAAGATGGACATTACGAGTATTTACAGATTAAATCATATAACTAATATAAATAGTAAAAGAATTCGTCCAAGGATGGAGCTTTATGGGACACCTTTTGTTATAGCGAAGAATTTTGATTGATCATTATTAACTCCTATTCAGTGTTGCCTGTCCAGGAGGTACTTGCCGAACCATTTGTGAGAACTATGACCAAATCCTATGGATGCTAGTTTGTTTGGAAACTGTGTCAAACGCATTTAATAAGTCAACAAAAGGTTTTTTATTGTCCACAGCAAGACTATCATTCAATACAAATGATGTTGCAGAAATGTTTTTCCTTGAATGGGCTCAACAGAGAGGTGTGTTTCCCGGTCATTTTCACACAGAATCAGGCGTTACGGCGATTCGCTGCAGGATTGTGCGGCGGTGTGGGAGTGTCTGATACTAACCAGCAATCCCAGCTTGAAGACCAAACAAGCCAAGCCACTGCACGGCGATTAACATCTTTGTACTCCCTCGTGGCAGGGTTGAACAGTTGATGTACAGTAATCACGGAGCCAATCAATCAGTCTCTCTTCCATCTTGACGTTAATCACCATGCAGTGGCTTGGCTTGTATCGGTCTTCAAGCTGGGATTTCTGGTTAGTATCAGACACTCCCACACCGCTGCACAACCCTGTGGCGAATCACTGCAACGCCTGATTCTATGTGAAAACGGCCTTACAGCTCGGGAACAAGAGTGACCACGAACGGAGCAGCAGCAGGCAGGCAGGCAGGCAGGCATGGACTGCGACAGCTGAAGAGGTCGGTGTGTTTACCAGGGAAAGGACAGCTCACAATCCGCTGTATCAGCACCGCCACTGGCTGTTTGTTTTACAAAGCAACCGCAAGAAAAACACAGACACAACCAGCTGCACATAATACAATTCAATTCAATTCAAAGGGGCTTTATTAGCATGGGAAACAGACATACATTGCCATAGTAAGTGTGAAATAAAAACATTCACATAAACAGAAGAATTGTGATTTTGCTGTTAGAAATATATATATATACAGATAAGTAGAAAATAACTTATAATACAGCCTCTATTGACACAAACTTTTAACTCTAGTTCTTCAGAATTAACATTTCCCATTACTCAACAAGGCTGCTGGCCTCATGAAGCTGTCCAATCACAAACTATAGACCTAAGGTATTCAGAGGATATATGGCTTTTCCAGGTATACTGACAATAAGGGGGTTTCTGAGCAATTTCCAGAACTGAAGTGCTCTCCATCCAATTGCAGAAAAATGCAATTCTTACAGAAATCTCAAAATGTCAAAAGTTTTTCATACCAAATCACAGCACATTTTTTTATGGTGTTCCTTAAGGGCTTAGTTTTCTTAATGCGGTATTTTGGAGAGATTTTTGACCATTTTTATCAATTCTCAAGTGGTCAAAAATTGTTAGTTTTGGCACCAAATCTGTGTAACAAATGGTATCAACCCAAAAATTGCTGCAACAACTTATGAGACATAATTGAGCATGGGAATGGCCATCATATACTTCCTCCCTCATAATGTTTTAAGCCCTTATACACTCTAAACCTGGAATCTAACCAAAACTGACCTGCATCTCAAATTAATCTTCAGGTTCCCAGCTTTCAGATGATGTTTACCACTTCTATGTGGCATATACTGTTGACCTGCTATCTCCCCCTAAAGATGCCCTGCCCCACCCCCCTAAAAAAAGACAAAAATGGCTCTATGGTAGGGAGGGGTGGAGTGGAAGAGGTTAATATCATAATCATGTTTTAAATAGTCAAGATTATTGAATTAAGAGCCGCCTCACCTGAACTTTCCCAAAGAACATTCAACAAATAGTAAAGAAATAAGAAAAAACTATCTAATGGTTAAAATATCCCAGGCTGAGCACACAGATGATACAGTCTGTAAGGCCTCAGCGCTTAATGATGGCGTATAGTGTACATTGACAATGGGAAAACAAGGTAAATGTAACCATGAAAATATTATTTAAAATACATCGACGTCAGACTGTTCTAAGGTGAGGAATTGTAAGAAGTAGCTATATGATAAGAACTGATGAAGGTATAACTGAATAAATAAATGTTCAAATTAATTTTAAATTCTCTTGATAAAAACATGAACATGACTTGATTTGATAAAATCAGAAACCAGTGTATGATACAGAAAAGCTTGATTTTTCCATCACAGCTGGATGTCATTCAACATATACACTGATGTGACCATTTCTTGTTTACCATGTTCACTGGCCATTGTGCCCAGCAAAAGCCATGCTGAGACTCCATCTTTTCTGTGAACAGTTCTGTCACCTTGCCTAGGAAAGTCTGGACGACATCTTCCTGGTCACATCTAGAGAGATTCTTCCAAACATCGACCTCAGTGCTGGACACAGTGTGTCTGCCTCCTGTTCTGTCAAACTGTCCAAGTTTCCTGGCTGGGAAGATTTGGCCACAAAAGACTGTTCACAGAGACTGGATGTGAATATGACACACATGAGCTGGACAAACTCTTCAGTCTTTAGGAAGTCCTCATCTTCCAGTCAGCCCACTCTCACCTTTTCCACCTGCTTCCTTATTCATGGGTCCATAAATGCAGCTTGGATTGCTGTATCCACCTGGTTTTCCCCTTAGGGACGTTTCATTGTTATCTTACAGCAAGAGGGTCCTGTAAAATCAGTCTTGGTGGTTAGCATAGGTGTAGCCTGAGTATAGTCTAGATAGAGAGAAGTAGTCCTAAAACATATTTGTTCATTAATCGTTATTTTAGCAATAGTATAATTATTGAGCAAATAGAAAAAAATATTTGCACACATCACTGCTCTCCAGGCAGATATCTCAGAGTGGATGTCAAGGCATCACCGTTTTCAGACTAGACCCCGACACCCCTGCTACTGCTCACTTAGTGAACCCCAAACAAACAACCAAACGAACCCAACTGTCTCTAAGCACAAGTATTGTGGCACTTTGAATGCACGTATTCTAAGTCACATTAGATAAAGGCATTTTTCAAATGAAAGTAACTCAAAGTAAATATCATTTAATCAATTACAGCAAATAAAAAGGCTGCTGTGCTGTTAACTTACCAGCCACATCAGCTGTGGTTAAAAGAGACACCGAAGGGACAGTAGGATCAGTGGATGCAGGTGCTGGTAAGTGCTCCTCACCTGCAGAGAAGGATGGACCTAAGATGAAAAAAGAAAGAAAAAGCTAGCCATGTTATATCATATTAAAAGGTAATGTGTCTGTCAACAACAAAAAATATCTCACAAAAGGCATGGTTTATCCATATAAACATATTAATCTGGGAAAATTACCCTTTGTTGAAAACTCACCTGCTGAGGAGGTGGATTGAATGTACAGTGGCAAGATCATCACTGACACTGGCATATCAGGGGCAGGTGGCGTTGGTTGTGCTCCAGCTCGCTCCTGGGGAAGTTTCATATAGTATTAGTACATAGCTGAACAGAATGAGTTTATTTTACCAACATAAATTATTATACTCAGCAGTAAGCAATTTGTACATATAAAACAACAGAAATATATACCCATAATTGATCAGACTTTGATCCTTTGTCTGCCTGCCCATCCCTGGGTCCAAGGTGTAGGCTATTTTATTTGTTCTATATCATCACACTATTGTTAATTTAAGGGGCCGATTTTAATACAAAGTGGTAACCACTGCATGCGAATGCATGAATGGCTGCACTCCAAAGGAGAGCTTTTATTATGCTATACAATATCACCCACCACTGGATAGTGGTAGCAATAGTGTAATCATATTAGAGCGCAACGCATATTACACAGACAGTAATACTGTAAAGTAACTAGTAATATGTAATATATTGCATTTTGAAAGTGACTTGCCCAACACTGTACACAGCTACAAGTTAGTTTTACACAGAAGAAAAAGCGTACTAAAAAATAAATCTAGAACTAGTTAATTAAGTGAAATATTTTACCAATAATCACAAAATGCTAGCGTTATCAGCATCGAGCTCAGTAACGTTATACAAACATGAAAAAGTTAGCTTGTTTTTGTTTCAGACCAACTATGAATAGCTATCTAGCTATCTGCCAGTTAAAATTGAAATTTGTCCAGCTAGGTAGTTAGCTACCTTGCTATTATACATACAACTAGGTGGATTAAGATGTCAAGGCTATTTAGGGATGTTTATTCAAACGTTAACTTTCCTAAGACAAGATATGCTACCTAGGCTATGTTGTTAACTAACTAGCTAGCTAACGTTAGCTTACAAAAATAGCCTAACGTTAGCATATCTTGTCTTATGAAAGTTAACGTTTCCCAAACGTCCCTAAATCCCTAAATAGCCTTGACATCTTAATCCACCTAGTTGTATTTAGTCAAACAAACCTGTATCTTGCTGTTTTTTCTCATCTTGTTTTCTTCTTCTTTATTTTCTCTGCTATGTCCTTTTTTGCACATTACTTTTTTGCTGCTTTCTCCATCGACTAGGACAGGACTGTCTGACTGACTGCTTGCATCAAAATGCAGTTAACGTCCTTTACAGTGCGCATGAACGTGACACCAGCTCTGACAGAGGCAGCAGGAATGGATTAAACCACTAGTATTTGCTAGCCAGCCAGTTAACATAATATTGTGTTATTACTGACATAATATAATATACTCGTATCACAAAAAACAAAAACAAAAAAAAAAATTCAAGCTCTCTTGTGGGACAATGGGGGCCCTTAGCAGGCGCTTAGTTTACTTATGCCTTGGGCCGGCTTTGATTAACTGTATAATAAAGCCGTGGAGGATGCGAGTGGATCATGGATGTATAATAAGAACTGGATACGGTAGTGATGTGTCGTTCGCGAACGAGCCGGCTCTAAGAGCTGATTCTTATTAGCGAACGAGAAAAGCCGAATTTTCAGCCGCTCAATGATATTGGAGACTGCAAAGCTGAGTGCAGAATTTGTAAAATGAAAATATCCGTCAGAGCAGGGTCAACAACAAACCTGCACAGACATCTAAGAACTGCCCACCCGTCCGTGCAGCGGACACTGTCGGACACACCCGTCCGTGCAGCGGACCACTGACCCTGGAAAAGTGTCCTGTTTTGAGCCAAGTACTTCTGCTGCAGCATCCACTGTCTTGCCGAAAACTGCAGGTATACCACGTCCTTCTGCAACTCAAACCAAAATAAGCACATTTATTCCAAAACAAATGACCCCAGCCAAACTGATAAGTGTTGATGAGGAGCTGGCTAAAATGATAGACAGTGACTTTCAGCCATTTTCCATTGTGGAGGACAAAGGATTTAAAACTTTTGTCCAGGCCTTAAAACCCATGTATGTTCTCCCCAGTAGAAAAACCTTGTCCCAAACAATTATTCCATGACTATATAACACAGAGCGTGCATTGTGGCAAGACAGGGTCAAAAAAGCTTCAGCGGTTTGCCTGACAACTGACTGCTGGATATCCAGAACGACATGCTCATACATGTCCGTCACTTGTCACTTTATTGAAAACTTTAAGATGACATCCTGCCTTCTTGACTGTTTTAAGTTTGCAGAGAGACATACTGCAGAAAACCTGGCAGAGGAGCTACTAAGAGTGGCAAAAGAGTGGCAAGTAGACCACAACAAAAGCCATTAAAATTTTGCAGTGGACCCACCACCTAGGGATGTGCGATACCACTATTTTTCCTTCCGATCCGATACCAAGTAATACCAAGCCTAATATCCCGATACCGATATCGATACTTTTAGATGTCTACTTGTGTATATGAAAATGATGACTTTTACAATGAACATTTTATAAGAATTAAACAAGTTGCCAAATATCAGACTTTGTTTTCTCTTTAATCAGAGCAATTAAAGACAATCTGTGCAAATCAACTGAAAATCTGAGCAAATCACATTTTAAAAAAATCTCTCAAAAAAATGAAAATAAGAACAGTTGCTCTGACTTAGATATAATTCTTTTTGGACCAGACAGAGTGGTCAGAACTTGACAGAACTTGAACTTTGACAACAAAAGTCACATTCTACATTCTCTGTTATTTCCAGTTTATATGTTTTTGTTAAGAAACAACAGCATGTTGACATGATCCCCCTTCAGTCTGTTTTTTCTCTGGCTCACTAACTCTCCTGCCTTGGAAAATATCCTCTCTGAGGGTACGGATGAAGCAGTGATTCCGAGGTACTCACTTGCAAGTCTGCTGAGGGACAGGAAGGCTTGCTCGTGGCTTTGCCACCAAAGTAATGGGTCCTGGTCCCTTGGAACTGGCTTTTCCTCCACATAGCGACGCATTTCAATAAGTGCATCGGTACCTGTTGTGTGGTGCTGCTGGGCTGCCAAAACCTGAGTGTCAAAATCAGCCCATATCCCTTTTTTCACTGGGGCAGAACTGGAAGTAGGTGCAGGACTCCCTGGTGAGGCAGAGCTTGGCCCAGGTGCTGAGGCAGCTGCTGGTGGGGCTGCAGAAGACAACTCTGAGGTTAGCTGATAAGTTTCCTGCATTTCAGTGAGGAGTCGCTTTTTCATGTTTTCTACATTGTTTTTGTCATGGAATGCAAGGTTTTTAAACCTGACATCCAAGAAAGTGCTGGCAGCAAGACTGTGGCAGGTTTCAATCCCACGGAATCTGCGTTGACATTGCAGTGCCAGCTCTGCTGAAAGAGAGCTACCTTGACGCTCAGTGGCTGCAGTTGCTCTGTGAAGTAGTGATACAAGGGGGATTATTTTTGACACAGAGACATATTTTTCTGCTGAAACCTCTCTTGTCACCTCCTCAAAGGGTCTCAAGGCCTCACCAGTTAGGTGGATCATGGAGAGGTCTTCATCATTTAAGCAAAGGGAGCTCTTCCCAAGTAGACAAAGGGCTGTGGTCACTGTTTCCCTCTGTTCATGTAGAAAACTGAATTCCACCTCATTTCCACTGATTGGATCAATTTATGCTCTGCAACCTTCAGTTCTTTTTGGATCTGCTTCAGCTTCTCTGTAGCCTTTGCACTATGGTGGAAAAAGGACACTATGCTGCTGCATTTTGTCAAGAGCTGAGCAACTTCAGGGACTGCCTTTATCCCATCTTTTATGACAAGGTTTAAGGTGTGAGCAATGCAAGGGTAGTGCTTCCACCCAGCCTTGTGAACAGCAGAAACTATATTAGCACCGTTGTCTGTGACAACTGCTATCACCTTCTGAGTTATGGCCCATTCATCTGTTATTCTTTTCAGCTCTAGACTAATGTTGTCTGCTGTGTGCTGACTATGGAAACATTGAGTTTCCAAAACAAAGTCTTGCATTTGCCAGTTGTCAATGAAATGACAGGACATAGTCAAATATGCTTCTGTGGTCCTCGAAGTCCACATATCTGTTGTGAGAACCACGCTGTGTGCACGTTGTAGAGCTGCCTTTACTTTCTCTTTACAGCTGTTGTACAAGTCTGCAATTGTGCCTTCCATCATATGTTTGCGGCTTGGGATTTTGTAGTGTGGATCAAGAGTCTTAACAAATGCATTAAAACCTCTGTCTTCTACTATTGATATTGGCTGTAGGTCCTTCACAATCATTTCTCCCAGGCTTCTTGTAATCTCTGCAGCTCTTTGGGAGTCATCTATGAAAAATAAAAAATATTTTTGATGTACAAGGAAGTCTTTTTATGGAAAGTATAACTCACATACAACCAAAAATAGACTAAATAGCTACAGGTTTACTTGGCAGGAATATGAGTTAAATTTACTACATATTGTTCAGGAAGGCAACTTTTTTTCCAACTAAATACTAAAATAATACCAAAATGCAAAAATACATTATTGTATTTTTTGTAGGCTAAATTTATCTAATCTACGTGTATATGCCTGTGATGGGCACTGTGATGTATTTTAACTATATACCTGGATATTGCCTGCCTCTCTGAAGGGCTTCCATTATGGAGGTCTGTCTCGTTCAGGCGGCAGGTGTGGGGGCATTTCCCTGTGCTCCCTCCTTTCTCTCACGCTCCTCTACTCGCCTCCGCTGTAACTCACTGTGCTCTTCTATGTGGTTCAACTTCAAATGTTTGTTTAGGTTTGTGGTGTTGCCACAATACCTCACCAACTTTTTACACAAGTCACATCTTGCTTCAGTGAAGTGAAATGACCCCAAACGATACTTTGTTTTCTTTCTGCCATACTGCAGCTTCTTTCTTTCTCCCCTGTGATGTTGTGACTGACAGGACTGCTGCCGTGTGCGCGCGAGCGCCAAGCGTGAGTAGAGAGCGGAAGCCAGAAGGAAAAGTAGTTATTATATCCCACACAAATATTGACTACAGATTTCACTTTTTACTCTTTTAGAATTGATTACAGATTCGGTGTCATAAAAGCATTATTATTTCTTGTGAAAGCGGACTTGGGATCGATATTTTGATGTGAAGATCGATTCTAAAAAACACACGTCTAGATCGGAAGTATCGATATTTCTGAATCGATACGCACATCCCTACCACCACCCATGTCTTGCGCACACAATAAACCTGATGATTAAAGATGCGCTGAGGGTGGTGAAACCAACTGTGGACAAGGTGAAGGCTATTGTAGAGTTTTTCCACAAAAGCACGGTTGCCACAGAGAAGCTGAAGTCCACACAACGCCAGATGGGGATGCCAGAGCTAAGGCACAAACAGGAGTGTGCTACAAGGTGGAACTCAACATTTTACATGTTGAAACGCATCCTTGAGTCAAAAGATGCCATCATCTCCACTTTGGCTGTCATCAACGCTCCTGTTGATACTCTAAGTCAAGAGGAATGGGAGACAGTGAAAGAGGTCTGCACCATTCTGGAGCCCTTTGAGGAGTTGACTGTGGAGATATATGCAGAAAGGTACCTTGAACAATTTTGTTTTACTTTACCACTATAAAGTTAAAGATTGCAGAAAATAGCAAAATACTATTTATAACAGACAAATTATTTATTAATTATAAAAACAGCAATGTATCACATAACAAACAAAGCCTAATTTTCACATTTGCTGTTTTCTCTTTTTCAGCTATGTCACAGCCTCTAAAATGCTTCCTCTCTGCAAGGGTCTGCAGCGAGTAACAGCCCACCACCAACGGAGTGTAACAGTGGATAAAGTAAAGGAGCTGGCCACCGCTCTTTGTTCATCCATGGACAGAAAACGTCTGAGAATGGAGTACAACACTGTGCTTTCTGAAACCACTGCACTGGAACCACGGTTTAAAAAGTTAGCATTTAGCGACAACAGAGCTGTGGATGAGGCACTTCATAGAATAACTGCAGCAGCAGCAAGATGCAACCCCAGCAGCCTGTCAGCTCCTCCATCAGAGGGCCAAGAGGAAGAAGTTGGAGCAGGGGGGGGGGTTCACAGGAACCACAAGCTTCTGCTGTGTGGAGGCTCTTTGACGAAAGAGCAACAGGAGACACTGCAAGGAGAAATCCCGCAGCTGATGCTGTACTGGAGGTGAGGTCCTATCTTGAGGAGCCCCTCATCTAAAGAGCTGAAGAAGACCCACTGAACTGGTGGGAGGCCAAGGCTTCAGTCTACCCACGCCTGGTTAAGGTAATGGTAGGAAGACTGCATCGTCGCAACATCGGTCCCCTCAGAGAGAGTCTTCTCAAAAACAGGACAAATAATCACAGAGAGGAGAAATCGCATCAGCCCATCCAAGCTGAGGCATCTGGTATTTCTGAATGCCAACCTGCACTAAAGACTTTTATCTAAAGTGTCATAATGTTAAGACTTTGGCCTTTATTTATTTGATTTGTTTGCTGTGGTTGCTGTGGTTCTGTGTTCAGTTGTTCATTTAAAGGTTTGATTAAAATGTTAAACAAGAGTATTTTTTTTGTAACGAAAAAAATGCATAAAAATGAGGCTTTTATGAAAACACTGAATGAAAAATTGCTTACCAACACGCAAACCATTCATAATTGCTAAATTAGGCTAAAATAGAAGGCTCCGAGTGATACTAAATGAAGAGCCATTTGGGAGCCGTAAGAGCTGACTCTTCTAAGGGAGCCGAGCCAAAAGAGCCGAATCTTTGAAAAGAGCCGGACTTCCCATCACTAGGATACGGCACTGCCACTCAGCCTTGCTTCCAATTTTTTCCAGTGGCCACTCGTGGTATTGCAGCAAAAAATTCCCGTGCTGCCCAAAAAGCATTTTCCCCATAGGCCACCATTGTAAAAGAGACGTCTGTAAAACTGTTGATAGGACACCTCCAACTGCAAACAAGGTCGATTATGACTCTTTCTATTATGCATTTTTGATCCATGGAGGTTTTATATTTGTAAAACTTTCCTCGAGCCGAGAAAAGAGATTTAAAAATCTGTGACGTCATCACAATGTAAAGTCTATGAGCCGAGCGGGAACTCACTGGCGGGGCCACCGGGGGGGAAACACTACTGTGCATATTCAGTGGGCCGCATACCCCGGAAGTAAACCCAGAAGCTAGAAACTTTTTCGGCATATGCACCAGGCGAGCAATTCTCATTGGACTGAATAGGTGCCATCTTTGGGTCCGGTATGCAGTTCTTATAATACATCCATGGAGTGGATGAACCCAGTTAAAGAGTAAGGACGAGGCAGCGATCATTTCATTGGTTAACACTACAGCTGGCATTCTATTGGTTGGGGAATTTTGACAGGCTTGTTGCACAAAAAAATCCAAGAACAAAGCAGAAATCTGAGAGCAGACATTTCACAAGCGCACAGAAGCAGCCTGAGTGCGAAGAGAAGGGCTGAAGCTGGAGTGCAAGCAATAATATATCTGAGTGCAAGCATACAGTTTGGCAGAAGCAGAGCAAATGCAAGCACAAGCAGTTGCTATTTGAGTGCAAGAGCAGGGTTTTGAGGGAGAGTATTACAAAATCTGAACATGAAATCAATAAATTATGCTCTCAAACTGAAAGACCACGCTCTTGATTAAAGATAGGAAAAAAGCCCCATAATTATCTTCTTTCCTTTGGTAAAGGAAATGAAAAAGGAAGCACTGAAGCACCTTTCCTTAGCATTTAGAGAATTGGACCAGCTCTTATCATGACTGCCACTTAGATCCTTTTGGGTCCTTTCACTCAGTTAGGAACCTTCCTGAGCTAAAAAGACCACTGCAGCTGTGGATGTAATTAAGGGAATTGAGATGGACCCAAGATGCACCTAAAGGCACACCCACAGGCAAGCCCACCCTCAACACCTGACACACGGAGTGAAATACGGAGACATTTGTCTCTCAGTGAAGGAAAAGACAGGAATAAAACATGTTTTAACGTGTGTGACTCACTATTTCTCTCTTGCTCTTATTATCACTATTGCTCTCATTCTCTCACCTTCAAATAGAACCCACAGCTGTGAGTTCACACACCATCTTGTTGTAAACAGGAAACTCAGGAAGTCACTAACTGAAGTAGAAGGCAGTTTGAAGGAAATGATATTGCCACAGAATAACTCCTGGAATGAGTCGGATTCTTGACCACACTCATCTAACAGTGATGCTTCCATCAGCTTACTCTGAACACAGCATACATTGTGTTCAGGTGTCCAGCATCAGCGTGAAGTACTGCATTTAGAGCTTAGAATGGGACTAAGTCAGCACTGTAGCATGTAGAGGGCCCAGCCAATATCAGGCATCTGCAGCCTGCATGACATATATGCTGAGGGTGACAACGGAAAAGTGCTGCAGGACTGTGAATCAGATAACTAGTTATATATGTGTATATGTATTGAAGCTGGAGCTGTGTTCAAACTCACAGCTGTGCACACAGTGGTTTGTTATTTATTCTTGGAGAGAGGCTCTCCTTTGCAGTGAACAAATTTGAAGACGATCAAATTTCTACAAATTTTGATACATATGCTTATGTTTATTGTTAAAATACAGTACACAGGATGTGCAAAAGCCTGTCACAATAGTGTTGAAGGTCTCAGAAGTCAATTGATTCAGCAGACCTTCATTAAAGCTACACTAGGTTCAGTCTCACAGCTCTTATCAACCGTGTTTCCAGCAGCAGCTGTTATCAGATAAAACCACTCCACTACCTGCTCAGCAGCAAACAGCAGACAGACACAGTTATGTGTAATGTAATGTAGGTTAAAATATGAAAATAGTGTGTAAAATTATGAATGACTTAAGTGTCAATCATATGCATCAGTGTTGAAAATAGATCAGGAATACTCACACATATTCAAAGGAAAACTGCACAGAAAGTCTGGCTGCTCCTTTGCTGCTCGATGCTTTGAAGGCAGAACCGCTAGGCAGCCGCTTCGTCATGTGGACGCTGTCATGACACGAGTGCGACGCTGACATGACGCTTGTGGTCTAGACACGGGGTTAGAGTGCAACAGTGGTAAAGATTCAAAGTAAGACATGAAGGAGGAAAAGGAAAACACTGACTCAGAACCAGCCCAGGAGTCAGGTGACATGCATGCTGTATAAAGTTGAAATAAATCCGTGTTCCTCCATCACAACCCTCAGTAGGGTTTACCTCTCTAGCCCTGAACAGTACACGCGCCCCAGCCAGCACTCACCCAAAGGAGGGCCTTTGCCAGGTGGTTTATGTTGCCCCAGCTTTCCTGATCTGTTCGTGTTCTGCTTGCATGTGTGTATGCCCTCTTTTCTGTCTTTTGAAACGTGACCGCCTCCCCTCTAACAACTGTATTTTCATGATTGGAGTCCTCATTCCTGTGCTAGTTTTCTGAACTCTCTCAGAGGGTTACACATCTACATGCTAGCAGCTTGTAATTTGCACTGTGAAGTCAGGGAGAACTGTTGAAATCAAGGCAACATCTGGAAGACCACGAAAAATCTGTTCTGTTGGATTTAGAGAAAAGATTTAGAGTACTTGAGGAAAAGAATACTGTGCCAGCTGGTGAGCACAGGGCCGGATCTGTTACATTGTAAGGTAGCCGGTGGCACAGGAAGTACTGTGAGAGTAGAATGATGAATGGAGTGTAAGTTTCAACGCATCCTGAAAGCTAATGACCTGTAGTCAGTAAAGCAACTGCAGATTGAAAGAGGTTAGGTGTTACAACAGAAGAATCAATCCTGAAGTACTTAAAGCCCAGTCTGAAGGTTGTATTGTGGCCTTCCCAGGTAGTCCTCAGGCTTGAATAGTTTTTAAAATCTCATATTTATTCTCAAACTTGTCCTTCATACAAGACATGTATTTCTGGACTGAATCACTATGTAAGGAAGTGTAGCAACAATAGAAAGACTGTTTGCTGGCAACAAGATGGGACTGTGAGACTGCACTTTCTGTCTAAGGAGCTGTTACTAAGTACCAACAAAAAGGATGCCCAGATAGGGTATATCTCTCCATAGGGAACAATCCCATACAGAAATCTGATATATGACAAAATATGGAAACTACATATATAGTGTAAATGTCCATGTATGTCTCACACACATATGGTTATAGATGTGATGTACGTATAAGTCACCAAATATACTCAAATCATTTACCTAATCAGAGAGCATCCAGAGGACATTCAAACTAGTTTTTAAAAAATTCTAATCAATAACTTTCTGAATGAAACACGTTTGTTTCCGGAGCTGATGATGGAAGTAGCTAACGAGTGAATCACCCCACTTCCTTCCCATCTCTTGAGAGGTGCACATGCACAGCACCGGTCGGGCAGGATGTACCGATCGGGCAGGACAGGATTCACCGAGTGACTCCAGAGGGAAAGTGAATTCCGATATGACTGTTCAGACTGAGGTCAGACCTGTATCTGATTTACGACCACATATGAAAGGGGCCCAAATCAGAATTGAAAAGATCAGATTCCACTAATTCGTGCTGTTCACACTGCTGCTGCAAAAAATCAGATCTCAGTCACATATGAGCAAAAAAAAAAATCAGATTTAGGCCACTTTAGCCTGCAGTGTGAACATAGCCCAAGTGTCCATTAGATCTTCCAGAGCTGCTTCCTGGTTCAGCAGTGATCTACCATACGTCAGTGCCTTAGTTCTAAATATTATAAGGACATTACTTTCATGTTTGTCTTCACCATCTGGTTGAGTTATTTGGGTTAAACTGGGGACTTTTTAAACAAATGAATGAGCTAGTGTCTAATCATCAATTGGGTCAATACAACTGCAGGTATCTTAAACACTGGTTTAGATATTCCATTTCTTTGAAGGCTGATTACATTAAAGACTATAAACTTAGCTGTCTAAATGCCAGTTATACCTGCAAGGAGAGCATTTTCAAAACTTGATATGTTGTTTTTTATATCATTCACGTGCACCCTGTTCTGCACACCATCTCCTCTGTACACCGAGCACTGGGCACCAAAATTAGACCCCATGTCCTGATGCAACATGTATTTCTGCTCCTCTCATACATTCCACAGAATGCCTGGCATACTTTTACATGTGAAGTAGTAGATATCCTCTCCTCCTGAAATGAGGAAGACTTACTGTATGCTGACATGATAAAAGAATCTGTTATCTTGAGGAAACAAAACATCATTTCATAATAATGGGGTCATTCTCTTGATGTCCCAAATGGTATTTTTTTAAAGAAAACACAAACCTTGGCTGTTTTTACATTCTGTACTATTTGCTGCAGTTGTTATCTCTCCACAGTAAAAACTAAAGTTTGACATTCTCCAATGGTATTATTGGAGGAAAATAGTCCTTTCTGAATGTTAACTGATCATAAAGCAGAAGATAAGTTGTAAAATAGTGTGACATGTTGGCTGGTGTGTAGTGAGTGTGTTAGCTTACATGACATGGCTGTGAATATTAGTTTAAACCTATTCTAAATATGGTTATTTTCTTTTTATATATTTCTTTTAATGTATTATTTATCATACTTTATGCTTGGTGGGAGAAATCTGTCTCTGGTTTGTGTCATGTATTACGAGTGGTTCATTCTCAGTAAAAACTCAGGCTAAAGAATGGATTGCGGCTGCTGATAGCACCATGAATTGCACATCACTTGCAATCGCAATCTGCCCCGTCTCAAGGTCCCATTTAAAAAACATATTGCGCAAATGATATCACAGCGCAAACACCATAAAGTTTTGAGTGCAATTTGCGTCTGATTGCAATTACCCATGTGGCAAAGTTGGCTATAAATGGTGGCTTTGTGCCAAGAACACAGTAGGCGGGACAATGGCAGAGAGAGGGAGGAAACTGACATATTCAGACTAGAGCTACAATCAAAAAGTGATATTCTCCTTCCAAATATCCGCTCACAAGTACTGGCCATGCCTGGCATGACTATGCCTTCGCCTGGCTACAATCACTACTGCCATGATCACTGGACAGTCTGGGCATGAAGACGCTAATAATTTTCACTCTAACTGCGTGTGGCTGTTAGTGCTGGTGTTTGTGAATTTAACTTTTTTTGTAATGAGGCTCATTTGCATAGAAATGTCTGCAAATTCTACCTAATTTAGATACGTGCAAATAGCACTGAAGCACTGAGATGCTATTTGCTTGGCAGCGCAGTTAGGGGTGCATTTCACCCCTTTTGTCTTATTTGTGCAGGTTTAGCAGGTGCAAAAGTCACTGCTTGTCAGTTTGGCAGGATGATGCTCTTCTTAAGGGTACAGAAAATGTTAATAGTACTGATGAAGTAATGATGCAGTCCTAGTAACAACTTACAGTTTTGTTTTACAATTTCGAACACACATTTTCCTATACTGAGTTCACTTTTTCACAACTCTTCACACCATCAGCACAGCAGCAGTCAGGCAAATCTTTGGAAGGAGTTTTTCTCACTAAACATGGACCCAGCCAGACACAGAGAGACAATATGAGCGACAAAGTGTTACTGTAGGCAGACAAATGTCAGTGTTCGGGTACCAGAGTGTTTTCATTGCATTAGTGCATTTTGGATGTGAGATGAACTGAAGCTGAGCTGCATGTTGGTAAAGAGAACTGTGTAAAGAGTTTTGAAAAAGTGAACTTGTACAGAGAAATGTGAGTTAGCAATAGTAAAACCTTAACTGTAGTCCTTGATTAATTTGCTCACAGTATCATACCAATGCATCACACTGAGTCTTAAAGATAGAGCAGGAGAGAGAGAGCAGGAGAAATACGTATTTTATATGGAGAGGAAATACACTTCTGTTATATACTGTAGTACACAGGTTCCTACACACACGCAAAGAACGTGCATAGGCAGAACATGCACTATAGTAGTGAGATCATGTAAATTGCTGTAGCTCAGATGTTGTGTGTGTGTGTGTGTGTGTGTGTGTGTGTGTGTGTGAGACGGACTCCTATGGGTGCTTGCAGTTGTTCCTCCTGTGATCTGATTGGAGGTCTGCTCCTCAGTGGACCATATTGCTCCTTTGTAAGTGTCAGCTCTTTCCTATCTGATCAAAACTCCTGCCATGATTACACAGCCACATGTCCACTATACTGTCTGCTGAGAGTGATATGGGGCAGGCTGAGAGGGTCTAGACACTGGTGTGCTGTTGTAAATGATCAATACTGCTTCTATAGCCATACTTTACAAGATTACAAGATTACTTTATTTTGTCCCTAGGGAGATTTGTCTTGGACATAAAGGCTGCCACATAAAACAATTAGTAACAGACATAAAGTGCATAGCACAAACAAGGGAAGATATAAGTGCATTCAATACAGAGTGATTCAGGTATCTTTTCCTGTGTTTAATTGGAACCCTGTTGCGTCTACCTGATAGGAGCAGTTCATATTCTGAATACAGGACATGGGAGGGGTCAGCGATAATGTTCCTAGCCTGTTTAACTATAGTCTTCTCAAAAAGACTCAGATAATGTCTGGTTCACTCAGACCTGCTGGGTCCTGTTGGTCAAAAATCAGTGATACCACCTGATGATATATGGGTTAACAGACATTCTGTCTGAGCTTACTAAGAAGAATGTGTGGCTGCAGAGTATTAAAAGCAGAGCTGAGGTCTACAAACAGCACTCTGGCGTAGGCCTTGGGGTTTTCAAGGTGTTGCAAAATAAAGCGTATTAAGGTTAGTATTGCATCATCCGTACTACAATTGTCTTTATAGGCAAACTGATAAGAATCCAGCTGTCCATTTATGTTTGACTTCAGCTTCCACACCACAAGCTTTTCCAGACACTTCATTACAATAGAGGTCAGGGCTACTGGTCTATAGTCATTATTTTATTGGGGCACAGGTTTTTTTGGAAGAGGTGTAATGATTGCCATTTTCCAGAGAGATGGAACTGTATGCGAATCAACAGACCTTTGAAAGACAGAGACCCATGTTGATGTAAGTTCCCCTGCGCATGTCTTCAAAAGGAAAGCTGAGACACTATCAGGGCCTGTTGCCTTATTGGTGTTTGTTCTTTGAAAAAGTCTTGTGACTTCCCTGGAACACAATCATCAACTGTTATGGTGTTAATGACACTGTCACGTTCTAAAGAGAAATCATGTGAATCAAAACTAATATAGAAGTTGCTGAAATCATTTGCCATAGTATTGTCATCTGTTGTGTGCAATGGTTTCCTGGTGGCAGTTATATAATAGATTTCATAGTGGCCCACAGTTTCTTTTAAGTCCTTTCAATGGATTCCCTGTATTATCTATATGCTGTGTTGAGTTTCTGGTTCAACTCCCTCTGTGCTGATCTTAGTTGCACTTGGTCCTTATTCCTGAGGGCAAGCCTCTTCCGTTTGATACAATCCTTGTATGTCCTTTGTAATGTAGGACTTGTTAGGATACAGTTTTATTGTCTTTTGAGGTATCACAGCATCCACACAGAAGTTAATAAAAGCTGTGATGGCTTCTGTGGATTTGTTCAAATCAGACTCATGGTAGATGTCTCAGTCTGTGCTCAAGTAACACCCCTTCAGAGTTTCAATACTGTCAGTGGACCAGACGGTAGATGGGAATGAGCTGAACAGTGTTGTGATCAGAATTGGAAAGCGGTGGTTTGCCTCTAGCTGTATATGCATTCTGGATATTTCTATAGCATTTGTCAAGAGTTTTACTGTTTCTAGTGTCACATTTAATATACTGTTCAAACCCAGGTAAAGACATTTCAAGTTTGCAATGGTTGAAATCCCCCAAAATGAACATGGGAGCATCTGGTGTACGCTGTACGTTGTTGTCTATGTACACAGTCTGCCACTTGAGCCGCAGCTCTCCCTGCATTTCCACTTGGGGGCACATAAACAGCGCAAATCACAATGTTACCAAACTCCCTTGGAAGGAAGAATGGCCTGAGGCTCAAGCACAATAGCTCAACGTCCTGGTTACAGATAGTCTCTCGTGTTGTGTATTACCTACACCACTTATCATTGATATAAGCACATAGTCCACACCCCCTTGTCTTACCCGACTCAGGACTCCTATCAGAGTGTGCCAGATCTTGTACTTGAGTATCTCCCTTTATTGCTGTGTTATATCTCAGAAGGAAATAATGTGCTTTTACTGTTACTTTGCAGGTTAAACTTTTATATAACACACGTGATGAGTTTGTAAAATCCAAGAAATTGTTGAAGATTAAAGCAGTGGTTCCCAATCTTTTTGGCTTGTGACCCTCTTACAAAAAGCAGTGTGTAGTTGGGGCTCCTTATCACATTTCAGATGCTTCAGATGATTCTGAGATTAGATTCCCGTCACATGTTGAAACATTAAAACAAAGATTTGAAAGGTGGAAAGTAAGTTTTAAAAGTGTAAACTGGATTTAAAACTGAAAAATAAGATTCAAACATTTGAAAATAAGATTTGAATGTCTGAAATAATTACTTGACTCTTCTAATGTTCACAGTGTAATGTTTTCAATGTTACAAATCTGTCTTCAATGTTGTGAAACATTCGACACTCTCTTTTCAGAGATTCAAATCTGCTCTTTCAGCTTTGCATTCTGGGATTTCTGACGCCTGTTTAACAGGAGAAATGATCTGAGACCCATTGTTGGGTTGGACAAGAACACTAGGAAAAATCATGCACACAAGAGTCCATCATTTATATCTTCAACAATGTACCCAACAAACTCAGCTGAAAGAGACTCAAACCAGACTGCAGACTTGGCAGCAACATGGTTCAAAACACTGGAGATACACTTCCTACCCACGCTGTATTAACTAACGTCCAGTGTAACCAATGGAAAGCGCTAAGATGGATCCCTGTTAGCTGATTAGAAGCCACATGATTGGTTGAACGTTTGTGAGCTGCTTTGAGCATGCCGGTCTGCTCTTTCAGAGCCTTTTATTTTCAGTTTCAGATCATTGCCCTGTTGGATTCAGACTACACTTTATCAATCCGATAATAGCCCGACCCAACAGACATGGGGCGTTGGGAACGAAAATTGGCGTCAGGCACAACAATGATCGTTTTATCCCGTGTAGTGTATCATAGTGGATGATAACCAATGGCACATCTGGGATGCCTCATGACATCCTGACAAAAAGACAAGCGTGTCAGAAGTGCTTCTTCAGGTCAAATTAGTAATATTCAATTCAGTTCAATTCAATTACTTTACATCTTTATGTAGAACTGTACTGTACTACTGTATGTTCTCTTTCTTCCTGTTCTCACTCTCTCCCTCTCCCTCTCTCTCTCTCTCTCAACCCAACCGGTCGAGGCAGATGACCGCCCACCCAGAGCCTGGTTCTGCTAGAGGTTTCTCTCTGTTAAAAGGGAGTTTTTCATTGCCACTATCGCCTAGTGCTTGCTCATGGTGGGAACTGTTGGGTCTCTGTAAATATAAAGAGTCGGTCCAGACCTGCTCTATATGAAAAAGTGCCCTGAGATAGCTTTGTTATGATATGGCGCTATATAAATAAAACTGAATTGAATAGAAGGTTTTTGCCTTCAATGACAAATTCCTCTACATGTTCCATGATGTTGACCAATAGGAGCACAGAGCGCTTTTCAAATGTAAACATGGTGAAGTGAAAGAGGAATGATGTTGTTGGTGCTGCGAGGTGGAACTGGGAAACAGAGGAAAGGTCTCAGTTGCTTTTTCTTCTTTTTTTTAGGCTTTTTCGAACACAAGACAGCCAGTATCAAACACACTGCTTCAGACACCATGTTTGTTTACATTCTTGTTCCCAGAAGTCGGCCCCTAGCACCTCCTTCCCAATGACATTATGCACATCGTGAAAGCCACAAGCTATGATTGGTTGTCTAGAGTCTGTAGTCTGTCATGTCTCTCGGCCAAGTCACAGCAAGAATTTATGACTCTATAATTACCTAATCTGACACAGTGAGCATCTTAACAGAAAATAAAACACTGTGTAGTCTAAACCCGACATTAAAAGACCATCAGAATGCACATGACGACAACCAGGCCATCTCCATGACAACTGATTAAACTTCACTTGCTGACTCAAGAAACTCAAGCAAAAGCTAGAAACAATTGTCAAGGTGATTTTGTTCAACTACTGTATGAACTCTCACACTGACATGACAACTCTCATTTCTGGAATCCTTACATTTGTGTTTATTCAAAATGGGGTTTCAGGCCAGAAAAGATTGAGAAACCTGCCCTTCATTCATATCTTAAAGTAAGTAAACACGTACAAAAGGAAAATTGGTCTTTTCCAAAACAGATGGATTTGTGCAGCAGAGCACAAACCAGGAACAAGTGCTCCTCCTGTCCTCAGACATGTTGACTACTCTCTTCCTCGATGGAAAATCTAGATTGAAATGGTAACTTTCACGCTACAATGCATGCACGCACACACACACACACACACACACACACACACACACACACACACACACACATACATGCTCACACACTTCCACAGGTGGCTGACCCATTAGACTTCCTCTCATGTGGTCCCTGTCACAGGTAATCCTGTTGTCACAGTGACAGTCTGAATCAGCCAGGCAGAGTGTGTGTGTGTGAGAATCCTCAACCAGACAGGTGGTCAGTCCACCTCCTTGTGCTCCCCCCGCCCACCCCCCACCACAGTGTGAAGTGAGCTTCCCTTTAGGACAACAGGAGCTCCAGATGTGTGATTTGAGTTAAACGCAACGATTGTGACTGATTCTGCTGATCTGAATCTGCCAACATATAAAGAAGGCAAAGAGACAAAAACACAGCAAATTACCCTGATCATCCCTTCAATCCTGCCTTCACTTAACCTTCGTCTGGTCGTAGATACAGGACCTTAAAACTGGAAAGGGCCCCCTTTGCAGGAGTGTTGTTAATCTGCCATAGCAGCTCAAAACATCATCGGTATTCAAATGAGTCTCAAGTAAGTGGCCCGCACAAACAAATAAAGGCAAGGTAAAAAGTTTCATCAGTTTTCCTGATGCAGATAAGATATTTAGACACAGATTGCATGTTGACACCAGGTGTAAATGGGGTATAAAAAAAAGCTCAACACATGCTCAAGCTTTGATCTGGTGGGAGGTATGAGTCGCAGTAAAAGCAGTGTATCAGTAGCAGCAGTGTGTGGTCATGGTGAAGGTCAGGACATGGGCTGGCAGCTGTTCAGAGGGGTCAGGAGGGTACAAGCTGCTGTTGTAAAACCTGAGGAGTTGAGACACTGAGAGGATAATAAGGTGTTATTACCTGCCCACCACTCCCTCACACATTCTGTTTGCATCCAGTGTTGCTCATCTTGGTCACCGATAGTTCAGTGTTTCCAAAAAATGAACCATGAAAACTGAAAGACAAATGGCACAGCATGTGGCTTCAGTTCAGAGTTGGACTGCACTTTGATTTCTATCTTTGCTGTATAGCCACAAGTCAATGAAGTGGTCTTTACAGACCCTAAATCAGTGCAGCACAAGGTAGTTTCCTTTTCAGTGGCACAATCACTGACTACCTTGCTGACACAGGGATAATGAACACCTGCTCCCAGTGTCTTATAAAACTCCTAGCTGCAATATGAACCCCCTCTGTGCTCATTTCCCATGGCATGAAGAAATATGAGGTGCAGGCTGTCAGTCGTAACCACTGGTTGTCAGACTGATTAAGCATTCTGCTGACACCGCTGCTGTTGTTTATACACTTCAGAAAAATGGGTGCGTTATAAGGTGTTAGCATAAAAACATCTTTGAGTTCCAATTAAAATGTTTAACCAAGTAAAACTGTTCATATGTCCAAACACAAATGACAAAAAGCAACACACATGTTCAAGAGCAGCACTTCTGACTGCCACATTGATTACCTGACACACATCGCCAACAAAGGCAGCAGCAACAGCATGTCTAGCTAACATAAAACAGCCTGACAACTGACAGAGACACTCACTACTCATTAATCCATGATGACAAGTAACAAATAAATAACCCAAGAAAAATCAAAGACACGTCCTATTCGATTAGTAGGAGCTCATATTTACATACTATATGTCACTAGAGCTACTTGTAGCCTGTTAAGCTTCAAATATGACTGGCTAGGTGTGGTAGTCCTCTGGCATGAAGTGGATGTCAGAAAGCACACTGACACATCTCTCCAGCCCTTCCCCCTTGTTTGTGTAAGTGTTCTGTTGTTATGTCTACTGGAAATATAGATCTAGATGTGCTGCACTAACCCTATCAGGTCCTGCCTTTATAAATGGTAAATGGCATTCACCCATTCACACAAACACACTCACACATCAATGGCAGTGAGCTACCATGCAAGGTGTTGGCCTGCCCATCAGGAGCAATTAGGTGTCAGTCTTACCCAAGGACACTTTGACCTGTGGACAGGAGGAGGTGGGGATCGAATCGCCAACCCTATGATCAGTGGACACTCTACCTCCTGAGCCAGAGAACCCCATTTATCAATGTAATACCTCTCCTGCCTGGATGTTTAACCCTCCATGTGTCCACTTAATTATAATCTGTTACAATATCCCTCAGTCCTCCTGCTGAGCCCAAATGTGGCTCTTCACCTCTCCTGTCTCCTGTCAATAACCCCATCGCCCTGCTCAATCTGAGATCATTCCTGCCTCAGCATCTTTAACAGCACTACCTGTGTTATGTGCAGAAACATTCACAAACAAAAAACCCAGCCCCTGAATCCTTGCACTCACCACCAATAATCTTCCTTTAACAGTTTCTTTCTGTGCAGCAATGCTAACTCCAATCCCTGCACTTATATTGGTGCCATGACTCAAGATGTGGGTTCTCCCACCAGACCCCCCCAGTCTACCTTATTCGCAACATCACTGTGCTTCTTGTAAAAAGGTAACTGTAACATTTTTTTGTTTTACATATTCCAATAACACTTCATAAACCCTCCATAAGACGTTGGAGAAAAAAAAACAGAGACAGAAAGAAAACCACAACAGGCCATGCGACACCCCAGTTACACTCATCATGCATCCATTGAGCTAAGATTCTTTCTAACATTTGTAGCCCATTTCTTCAGCCTAAATCTTTTCCTTGGAGTCACCCCCGTAACAAAGGCCCCCTTCCTTCCACTGAGCACATGCCTCACTGATCCGGAATTTATGAGAATCCAGAAAGTAATCAGCCAAATCAATGTTTTTCATATTCTTAGTTTTCACCAAAATTATCAATGTCCTCAAAGGAGTAAACCTGCCCCTCACCTTCTCTTGCCTGACTGGCTGACAACTAAGCCTCTCCTACACCCCTGAGACATCTCATCCCACTCCCTTTCAGACTCCTCAGCCAGCCTACCCTCTCTCTGCCCTGTCTAAACCCCAGTCTGTCTCTCCCCTGTAAGTGGGACACCCCAAGCTCCCCCATGATCCTCTTTTTTCTTCTTCTTTTCCCCTTCACCTTGGTCCACCTCTACCTGCTCCCTATGACCATTTCCATGCACATTTTCCTCCATTACTGACTGCTCACTCACCTCCCTTTCTCCCATTACAGGCCCCAACTCTCCTGATCTCTGTTATAAACCCAACCTGCAGCTTTGGGGTCTTGGGTGGCCCTAAAGTCTTTCCCCCTCCTGGCAGGCCATCCGCTAATCTCACCACACTTAAAACACTGCAGGCTCTCTGACATTGCGTACATGGTGTAAGCGCTTTCACCACATAGAAACTGGCATGAAGTAACTGCTCAGGAGTTTTAAGATACATCAACACTTGTCTCCTCAGAGACAAAACATGCTTCAGAGCTGGGCTCCTACACCCCAGAGAGATAAGCTTAAAGCTGCTTGAAAACATCCCAAAACGGATAGCTTCCTCACTAAAACCTCATCCTTAGTCACGGCTAGGGGAGAAACAGTCAGCAGTTTCCCTTTCACCACCACACCACCGCTGGCTAAAAGCATGTTCACCAAACTTTCTTGCTTCAAGAATACAACCACTGCCTTATTCATCTTTGAAGGATAACACAAGTTATACTTCAAGAGAGAGAGAGAGAGAGACAGAATGAGGAGAGTATGAGAGAGTATGTTTAAGGCCAACCATCAGTCAGTGGCAGACAGAGAGTAGAGCACTCTTCCTCAGCTCTGCTTGTGCAGCACTTATTCCCACTGAGGCGTGAACTCCATGAGTAATGGCCATACTATCACACACACTCCATTTATATATTTGTGAGGATAATGTATTGACTTGAATTCACTCACAGGGGATTACCAGTACCTCCCTAAAACATCCTCTGCCATACACTGAATCTTACCCTGATCCTAACACTAACCACACTCAAATAAATCAACTAGGGGATGTGTTTGATTAGTAAACTAGAAATATGTTTGCATTATATTAATTAATCATGTCTTTGTTCATTAAATGATTTGTTCTTGTTTGTTGCACATGGTTTACAGAAAATTCAGGTGAATTAAATTCATACATGTCAATCCAATGAGAATGAGGTTAATCAAAACAATGACTCTAATATGCTCAGCTATTGCACATGCTCCACGCCCTTGACCGGATGCAGATTAGGAAGAAGCGGGAGTGGGGACTTTTGGGATGTTTCATGGACAATAAGTACCTGTCTGGCACATGCTGCACAGAATCATTTGGCATCCTCAACTTTACCTGTACGTAGTTCATAAATATATGCATGAATTTATTTAGTTCAATAGGGTGAGCGATAAATAGTAGTTATTAGACATTTATGAGACGTTTTTCTGTTGGATACGTTTCTCACTCGTTTTTCATAGTTAACACTAGCTGGCTAGCTTAACTTTGCTATGGCTATGTTTCAAAATACCATTGTGTAAATTATTTCTCAAGATTTATTTTTTGCTCTGCATGTAAAAACTTCTGCTATTGAACTGTGGTGAGGAAAAATTAACCTGCAACCAGGCTTGTTAGCAGCATGTGCAATGACAGAGACACGGTGTATGGAGGGGCGGTGGGGGGAGGGTGCCAGGATGTAATCGTAACCACTGGGTGTGGGGTGGTTAAATTAACGTTAGCAATACTGTCAGTCATTCTGTCTAGAGAAGCTCACGCCATAACGCAAGACTTATCGGTGGACTCACGTTCTGTTTACTGCCTGATGTTCATGTATGAGGATGACGGCATTTGGTGAAGTTTTCCAGCAAGAGGCCAGGCTAAATAACGTTAACATTAACGTTAGTTTAAAATCGGACGACAGTGGTTTGGAGCTGCATTTTAGGGAAGGTACCGTTAATGTTTGGAAAAAACTGTGTGGCATTAAATCTTTTCTTTAAAAAAAAAACAACAAAAAACGCAAAAGCTATGGTAAGTAAGTCATGGTAGGCTGATGGACTAGGCTAGAGGTATTTTATTTCCCATGTATTTTGCATGGGAAGTAGTAACGAGGTAAGATTAAATTAATTTGTAAAAAGTAATAGCATGTGCTTTTTCTGCCTCTGCAACATTACATTAGCCTTAGAGTATGATCGTATCCTTGTTATTTGCTTTTTTACTTGTCAAGCAAAGAAATCATATTTTGCTGTTTGCTGTTTTAATCAGTCAACTTAATTAGGTGTAATATTGCATACTGTTTATTGCTCTGTGCTATTCTTCATTACAGTCGAGTAACAGTCTTCACAGTGTAGTGCATGTAATCACAGTTATATAAATATTTATTCACAATACAAATATTACTTCTCTTGTATACGTTGTATATTTTAAAACAGTTTTTATATTCTGTTTATCCCGAAATAGATCACAAATTAACCAGTGTCCCCATGCGCTGATTTTTATGCATCTCCTCTCCATATTAAAAATAGAGCCTGATCTAGAGCCTGACCGATATATCGGTTGGCCAGAATTATTGATTGATATTGGCATATCACATTTACATTAGTAACGGCAGAGATGTCAAGCCGTTGCTTAAAAAAAAAAGAAAAGGTTTTAAAGAATACAAGGCAGACAAAAGATGATTGGGGTGAATTGTCCAGTTTCAATGCATCCCCCCCACCACCACCACCACCATCCACCACCACCACACACACACACACACACACACAATAAAATATTAATTTTCTCAATCAAAAATGTTTTTTTTAATGTTTTATTTTGCAATATACACATGTGGAATCCATTGACAATTCTGTAAATTTATTTTTATCATTTGCTAATGTTTCTTTTTTTTTCTTGTTCTTTCAGTGACGTGTATGTGGCAGTGTAGACATTGTGTAACCAGAGAGAGTAGTAAGTACAAATTACTTAAACATTATAAACTACATCACCATTATGGGAGAGGTCAACATTATTTATGCATATATGTAAACTGTACATGCGCATTCAAGACATGGATTGGACTCAAAGCCCATGTCTATAAATGTCATCCATCTCAGCTTACACAGACAGCTTCCAATTCAGTAACTTTTAAATGTGAGTTATGTGAATGCAGTGACCTCTCTACAAAGAGAGATTTTTTTGTTCATATTGGGTGACATCTGAAAAATAACGAGACAGTCAGTTGTGTATTTCATGGTTGCCCTTTCAAGACAAATATTTATAATACATTTGACTCACACAAAAAGAGGAAGCATCATCCACACACAATAAAAGATTTAAAAGCCAGTGTAGTTATGTTTGTAAACCCAGTGCAAGGATCAGATAGCTCTGATAATGTGAGCGCTGGCTGTTCTCTTGATGTATCATATGATGAAGTTGAAACTGAGTCAGTGACAGAAAGTGATGATGGTGCTGTTGAAAATCTGCCAGAACTAATTGAACGAAAAATAGCAGTAATATTGTTAAAATTAGAACATATATTTCATATTCCAGGAAAAGGAGTAGATGAGTTACTGGAGGAATTGCATTTTTTGTTAAGTTCAGCTTGTGTGCCTGTCACGAAGCGTACAGTTACAGAAATTTTCAAAAGCTATAACCTCCATATTGATCAGGCTTGCGAATTCGGTGTGTTTCTAACCCTGTGGCTAAACTTTTGGGAAAGTGTGGGCCTCTTTCCACATCTTATAAAAGAAAACAATACTACAAGCTAAATTTTAGAGTTGTTGAGCCTGTAGAGTATTTTTTGTCTGTAGACGAAAGGAAGTAATTTCTGTACATCCCATTATTAAAGTTACTGCAGGAAATACTCAGTCACAACAAATTACTAGATAAAGTGATTGAAGAACAAATAGATCAAAAAAATAGAGGGGATTTGCATGGTGATCTGCAGATTTACAGGTCTTTTCAAGATGGTGAGCATTATAAAACCAATAGCTTTCTAGCTGTTGAGGACTTGAGAATTTCCATAAACCTTTATATTGATGAGTTTGAGGTTTGTAATCCTCACGCAAAAAGCATAAGCTTTGTGGAGTATAGTGGGTTTTGGGCAATTTGCCTCCTGGTTCTCATTCTGCTCTCTCATCAATTTATTTGGCTGTTCTTTGTAAAAGTGAAGATTTGAGGACATTTGGGTTTGAAGAAGTGTTGGGTCCCCTTTTGAAAGATCTGATAATTTTGGAGCAACGTGGTGTGTTCATCAGTCAGTTAAATGAGTGTATCAAAGGCACTGTGAGTTGTGTAATAGCTGACAACCTGGGAGCCCATGGGCTGGTAGGTTTTGTAGAAAGTTTTTCTGGTGAATACATCTGTAGATTCTGTACAGCTAAGAAATCAGAAATTCAGTCATTGACTGCTGGTCATTTTGAGCTTAGAACCCGGGAACTTTATGAATCCCAATTGAAGTGTGCACTGGAAATGTCAAGTGCGTGCTGTGGAGTTAAAACGGGATTGCATTTTGAGCAAGAATCTTGTCCATTTTCATGTCACTGCAGGTTACCCTCTGGATGTAGCCCATGATCTGTTTGAGGGCATAATACCTGTGGAGCTTGCTCATTGTTTTTCTGTTTTGACCTCTAAAAAGTATTTCAGCTTAGAAAAACTTAACAATTTGATCCTAAACTTCGAGTATAAGTGGGGAGATAAAACCAATAGGCCTCAAGCAATACCACAGACTTTCTCAGTAAAAAACAAAATTGGCAGAAACGCTCACGAGAATTGGGCTCTGCTTCGATTGTTGCCTCTGATTATTGGTCCACTTGTTCCAGAGGATGAACCTACATGGCATCTTGTTATGGATCTCAAGGACATAGTGGAGCTTCTCGTTGCCCCTGTCCACTCCAATGAGTCGATTTCTTATCTTGAGTGCAAGATCAGTGAACATCGCCAGAGATACAAAGAGCTTTTTCCTGACAATCGTCTCCTCCCTAAACATCATTATTTAGAGCATTATGATGTTCTCATTCGCCTTTTTGGCCCTCTTGTCCATACATGGACTATGAGATTTGAGGCGAAACATAGTTTTTTTAAACAGATTGCTCACCATACTGTTTTAAAAACATACCTCTCACACTTGCCGAAAAACATCAGCTCATGATTGCCTCTGACTTGCACTCTTCTGACCATAGGACAGCTTTGGTGGTAACTAGTGTCTCATCAGTACCTATTGATGTGCTGCAAAGTGATATTGCAGATGCTATTAAGCAAAGATTACCAGATGAGACTAATGTCCATTTTACAAACAGTGTGTCATGCAGTGGTATGAACTACAACAAAGGAATGATTGTTGTCCGTGGACATTTATTTGGTCTTCCAGAGTTTGCTGAAATTCAGCAAATTTGTATTTTGCAAGGCAAAGTACAGTATATTTTATTGTGAAAAAGTTCTCTAGTTGGTATAGAGAGCACTTTAGAGCTTTTGAACTGGACACGTCACAAGTGAGAGAGGTGGCTCTGATTGAGCATGACAACTTGATGACTACCCGTTAGCTGCCTATTCAGTGGGAGGCCTGCGTCTGGTTACTCTGAAAAGACTCACTAACTTGCACGGAAAACTGGAGTGATATTTGTAAGTATATTCTCCCACATCACATGCCACAGTTGGTCATAAAATCATGCTTCATTTTTGGACTGCAACTTATTTTAATGATCAGTTAATGTATTGATTATTTTTAACTTATCAGTCAATAACAATACCTGTAAAGAGAGGAGTACATATCCCATAAGCATATATATTGAATTAAAAAGTATCAAACAGATTACCTTTAAGCCATGTATATACATGCACACTCATACTAAGTGCCTCTGTTATTCTTATTGCAAAATATTTAACCAATGTATGTGTGTGTGTGTGTGTGTTTGTGTGTGTGTGTGTCTCCACTAAGGTCTCCACAATGACCCTGCCTATAAGACTGAGGATCATCCTGGGGGAAGATGATGCCAGGAAGCTAATTCTGCCAGCAGGGATACCGGACTCCATAGAAGAATTGTGCCAGACAATTAAGAATAGTTTCGGATTGCAGCAAGATTTTCGGCTTCAATATCAAGATGCTGATTTTGGTAACGAGTTCATAAACCTGTCGGTGATAAAAGTGGTGTAAAGTTGTACAGACAATGATGCAACAGCACGTCAACCCCGAGCCTTACAGATTCCTCATCAATCTCCTCGGTTGACACGGAGCCTGCTGAGGCTGAACTGGAACAGCTGGAAGAAAAATAAGACATGTCATGGTGGACATTTCCAAGGTTTGTATTGAAATTAGTTGATCTGTGTTTATGAAATACTTTATGCCCTGAATACTTCATGCATGAGTGTGATTCTCTATACATGTGGCAGGCAAAAGTGCCAAGAGTATGAGGTTGTTTACTTAATCAAAACACTTAAATCATGTGAATATCCTGATTGCATCATCCTCAGCCAAGATGAAGAAGTAATGGGTAAAATGACACATTGCCTTTTTGTACCTGCCCTTTCGGCTCCTGAGACCAAAGTATTGTTGCTATCAAGACTGTGGAGTTGTTTTATTTTTTCAAACTGCTGCCAAAGAATGCAGAATATTGTCAGCATGGATTCCCTTTTTTCCTCAGGATGACACAATACATACAAGACGAGCATGTGTCCTCAAGTCCTTGTGCATCTACCTGAACGAAGACCATGAGAAACTTGTGAAGGAATATCTGGTGAGTTACATACACTATGAGTGACAAACTTAGCCAGAGACCAGTCAGAAGGCACATATTGCTTGATATGTTAAATGCACTGGAAAAATTAAGGGTAATAAATGTGATATCTTTTGACATTTTGAAACCCTTTCAATATATACATATTATGCTTGGCCACTGTTTTTCATCTTCTAATTCTGAGATTTCTGTCAGGTTGAGACATCAAATTTGGTGTTTACTAAACATATCAGTTTACACATAGAAAACAATATTGTTAACCAGTGTAATATGTTTTGTAAAGTACAGGGCAGGTTATAAATTAATGCACCCACAAATGAACAGAATGTAGATAATCTAAGTCTTCATTGATTGCCAGAGGGAAGATTCAGGCATATACTTTTGACATTTTAACATGTTTAAAGCACTGGTTCCTAACCGTGGGGTCCTGACCCCCACTAGGGGTCAGCAAAGCTTCAGAGGGTCGCTAGGTAAATACATTAAAGCCTATATTCAAGTATTGCATTAATTTATGGAAGGAACACTAAATTGTTGTTTAGATTATTATTTAAGATAAAAACGTATAACTTCTTAAGTCTGACAGGATAAGGACACAGTGAAGAGATGAGCACAAGCTATGTTCAGAGAGCCTTTACTCTCTGCAAAACAGCCTCATCCTGCATTAGAAAAGTACACAGTTCAAACAACCAAAAGGCTAATAAAACAATGGCCATGTGTTAGGCAGAAGACAACACTAAATCTGTCAAAAAAGAAGTCTGCAAAATAAATGTTTGTATAGTTGATGATTTTAGAATCAGGATGTTTAACATTGTCTTGCCTTCAGTCTCTTGCCTCACTTTGTGTAGACTCTAAATGAATTTGTCGTCATGTTTTTATCCCACAGCGCGCAGACACAGAGGCCAGTGCTTCCATGGACCAAACTGTGTTGGGAGTGTATGTCATACAGAAGGAGGGTACAGAGCCTGGAGATGACCCAGAGGACATCAGTGTCCTGATTGAAGGTGTGGAAGTCACACACCAGTCAGTCATTTGGAGAACATTGGTATTGCTTGTGCTTTATTATTTGGACTGATATACTGTTTGAACCTGAGCTACCCACCAGAGCTCAAATGTACTTTTGAAGTGCTACAGAATTTTCTTCTGAATCTAGATGGGCAGAGGTTGTCATCCAAGGCACAATTCCTAAAAAACAAGCTTCTGGGGTAAATACGCTTGAAGAAGACTGATAGAAGTCTGGTATTTGTCCATACAGTATCTATATTTAATGCAGGTTTTTTTCTTTGACTTTTTCAAGAGTTCAACATTAGAGGTAATAAACATGTTCAAAAGGACTATTTAAGTTTGCTCATTGGACTGAGACTAAGATTGTCTGAGATTGAAAAGTCTCCTACAGTTTTGTGTCGCTGGAGAAGACAGAGCAGCCTTTGAACACACATCCAAACTGATTTTACTACATGAATGATTGTGGCTGGAGCAGTTATAAGCACTTATTTTCAAAATTCGTTTGAGTGGAGCAGTTATACTTGCACACGAACATAGAATGATTGCCTTCTCTTCAAATGTTAAAGATTTTTTTTGTTACATTTTATAAACATTGCAAAAAGAGATTTTTCTTTGTAATGCACATGGGTACATTGTAATAGTTTAAAACTGTTAAAATGCATATTGTTCTAGTCATGCACACAGCCATGCTGTATTTTGAGGTTTACTTGTTTTACTTTAAGAATTTAAAAATTGTTGTACTTAAAAATTTTAAACCTCCAGAAAGATATAAGGCTGATGTCTTAATGAGTCTCAACTATTTTGTTGGCTTCATGTTTTACAAGCATTTGAAAAAAATGTTTGGATCTTGAATGTTAAAAACCTTGTGCACACATTTTGCAATACAATAGTATTATAGTCTCCAATGCATTGCTGTAGATGGGACTGTTCTAAAGGTTCCTATAATTAGCTTGCCCAACCCCCTTGGTCTCTTTGCTTGAGTTTGCATCAACCATTCTTCAGTAGAGTGTGGTTGCAGTTTTGACTATTGGATTGTATTCTAAGGTGGCATGAGAGTAGACTGAGGTCTGTGGGTGATGCTAATGTGATAACTAATGGAAAGTTTAGCATGAGATGGTTAAAGGGGAGCTGAGAAGAACAGGGATTTTGGCAGCTGTACATTTGTTTGTGCAAAATGTTGAATAAAAATGTAAAATTTATAAACATCCTCTTTTGTGTTTTGGTAATTTTATTATTAGATGCTAGTACTAGCAACAAACACAACACTAATTGAACCAACAAGATTGACATTCGCATAACAGGCAAAACCTATATCAGTTCCTTCAACAAGACTGACATAAGTATAACAGACAAAACCTATAGTAGTTAATACAACAAGGTGGAATTTTGTTTTACTAATGTGTTTGACCAATGTACACTAAACTTGATTTAATTTGACTAGACTAAGTAAGTACAAACATTTTAATTGAATGCAAGAGAGAGTAATTGAATGCAAATATTAAGATGACGAAGTATGTGCTGTTCAAATAACATGATGAAGACAGACTGACTGTACTTGTTTTGTTTTGATGGAATTTAGGTACCTTGATAAAATTACGTTCATCCAATGAATTATTTTTTTGAGTGCATGCTAACTCTAAAATCAAAAGGCTAATCTTTATGTGGTGAGGAAAGGGTCAAATATCCTTAAAACAACACTGACTGTCAAGATTAGATCCTTACAAGTATAAATAAACCGAAACACACACACACACACACACACACACACAGACATATAACATTCCCAGAGTCAGCCAGCCAGAGTCTGACTGGAGCCAATATTCCAGATAATGACAACCTGTACATCAATCTTACTCAAAAGTGGAGATAAAGTGTGTGTGTGTATGTGTGGACTAAAACATTTTATGTCAAAAGATATTCAGTCTAGGCTAGTGATGCGGAGGAAAAATCAAGAAGATGGGCCAGATGTCTTCAGGATCTTCACCACACGTTAAAAACTAACAGTCACTAATAAAGAAAAACACTGAGTCCAGATGAGTTCAGATGTGAGCAGAGTTTACTGTTCAAGCAAGCAGTACAGCAAACACGAGTACTTCCATGGAACAACTGAACATGCAATGCACAAATCCTGCCTTTTATACTCTCGGGATACCCCTCCTTCTGGGGTCTCGCCACCTAAGTACCTCCTCCTAACCTTGAGCTACTGCTTCTGTCAGACACCATTGGTTTTTTCTTTTTGCCTATTCTCCGGGGGTTGAGAAATAATGGTGTCTTTTTCCAGAAATAATGACGTCATTCTCTAGGGGCTTTATGTTCCAAGAAGTCTAATCTACCTAATTTATGGTAAATAATCGTGTCAGCTACTGGTGTGTTAATGTGTCAACTACTGGGTTTCTTCAAACAAGGTCTTGGTTTTTCCTTGACCCGTAATCAATGGTGTCTGCCCATAGTGCTGAGTCTATTTTTTGCTGCTACAATGCCTTAAATGTACATGTTGTTATAATACTTTATTTAGATGCTTTGAACGTTTTCCATGTCCTTTGGTGCCTTTGCTTGTCTTAGGGCACACAAGGTTCTCTTGCTGTTCTTAGAACACATAAGGTAATGATTTAACCATACATCCTGCTGCTAATCGTGCTCTGATGTCCATCTGTTTTACTATGCTGCTGGTGCTCATTGACCTTGTCTGAGACGTGTTATACGGTTATACACTTTATCAGACTTCCAGTGAAATCAAATTGTTCATTATTATTATCATCATTTTCAGTGTTAAGATATGTCATATAATATTTATTCCCCACACTAGCTGTAGACAAAAGCAATCAGTCATCCAGTCAACCTGCCAGATCTCTGATTTGTCTCACTATTTCCTCAGTTACTATGTTGCTCATCATCTCAAGTAGCTCTTCCTGTATTTCAGGACTGGTGTACCTGGCTTTATAAGTCATTGTTTTTGCAATCTTGGCTGGTTCAGAATCTTAGCGCAATGTGTACTCAAACAAAACAGAGAGGAAAAGGCCAACTGAACTGTCCTGTCATCATCTTAGAAGGAGCTGATTTACAGCAAAAAATGTGAGCGCATCATCTATGGCAGTCATATTATGTGGTCTGTAGTAAAAATCTCCTTTTCCTTTGTAGCATGTTTCCAATCACAATATCATATGATAGTCAGTCTTGTATCAAAAGATGACTTGTTGAATATGCTGCAAGGATAGCAAAATGTGGCACCCCTCTCCAGCATATGGTACCCTGTTTTAGTACCATGAGCGGGGGAATGACCACTTATTGGTTCCATATATTTTCGCTGGATATGTCTTAAGCATGAAGTCATCCACACTGGCCTCACTTTGCACATGTGATCCACTGCCTTCAACACCTTCTTCTTGCACTAGCACTGGTACTAAAAGAGGTAAAATCCATTCCACTCTTTTCTCTGGTAACAGAAGGCGATTTGAGCCATTTTCTGATATCAATCTTTGATATATATATATATATATGTAACATTATACTATACTTTATACTTTACTGACTTATCAACATCTATAATTGCAAATGTGATTGTCAGCCAAAGGGATTTTTCACAACCTTACAACCCAATATTTATTTATAATTAATGCTAATCTCTTAAAGCATTGGTTAATTGTCTACTAACCATTGATAAATCATCCTCATTAGTTTCAACCCTTTACATTGGGTCTCATGTAAGAACCACTAACACAAACAGATTCATTATGAAGTGGCACGTACACGTGATTAAAAAGAACCAGCTTTCTTGTCATTTTCTCTGAGGTGTGAATGAAATCCATGAGGTCCTGGCCTGTCGAATGAGTCATGTACAGACAGTCTGCCTGTTGCCTTAAAAATGGTTCAATTGCCTTCATCATATCATTACGATGGGTTGTCAATTTCCTGAGAGGTTTGAAAACTTTTTATTTTTTGAATGTATTGTCATACTTTGGCATGACAACTTTTACAGTTTAGTAGTAGTTTAGAAAATTCTGCCTCAGGGTCTTTATAAGGCTCTGTCCAGTATCATCCACTGTTGCACTGTACAGTGTAACATCACCTGCTGTATATCATTATATGGTCCATGTCCATGCAGGTCATTACGTCAGTCTAAGAGCACCTGTCCACGCTACATCAGACCCTTCACAGTGCTCCTTCCCTGCTGTGTGGTGTCTTACCTGGGACTTAATGAATGAGCCTTTGATGGAACGTCCCTGTTCTTACCTTTAATATATGGTAGGTTGATCCATGTATAACGGCCTCTGTTAAAGTTGTTTTTTTTTTCTTTTCCTGCAGCTCTTATCACCGACCAGCTTAGACCTGTGAACAGCTCAAACTTAAATCAGCACTAGACAGCCGTCTAAGATGCTTGTGACTCAGCTTGTATATCCCAAAGCACCCCAACATTCTGAACATAGCAAACATTTCTTCTGTAAATTGGTGAAATCTGATACTTGTATTTAGTAGTTTAAGATTTGGATTAGCAGCAGGGTGTATAAGAACTGGAACAATTTCTATAGACCAAGACATCTCATGTTTACTGGTGAGTCTAATTTTGTATTTAGTGTCTACTCACAGATAAGCAAGTACACGCACACATAAAGGCTATACAGTACAAAAACTACTCAAGTTAAACATGAAATAAAAGTTTATACACACACACACATTTTATTCATTAACATATTCATTAGAGTGATGTTATTTGGTATAATTTATCCTCTATAAGAAGTGTTAAAGCAGAAAATTAATTAAAATCAGATATATAATTTTAACCTGGTATTACAACACAAGTTGCTTATTTCAGTGTGTGGCTTTATGAGGTCATACTGTCTGAATCTGACTGTATTTCCCAGCAGCCACTACCTCTCCATATTCATATCTGCACCCAGCCATCCTCCAAACTCTCATTTCAAAAGAATCACAAACATTTAGGCATCCTTTATATTATATAGTAAATGGACTTCACTTATATAACGCTTTTTCAACCTTAACAGTTCCCAAAGCTCTTTTACAGATTGGTCTCATTCACCCATTCACACACACATTCACACACCAATGGTGCCATAGCTGCCATGCAAGGTGCTGGCCTCCATCTGGAGCAACTTAGGGTTCAGTGTCTTGCCCAAGGACACTTCGACATGTGGACAGGAGCCGGGGATCGAACCGCCAACCGTGGAATTAATGGATGACTCGCTCTACCTCCTGAGCCACAGCCGCCCTGTTTATGCTGTCTATGTTCATGTGTAGTTATTAAGCCGTCCTCCTCCTCTTCAATCATCTCTTCATCACATTGATGTGTGTTTCAATAGACACAATCACATGAGAGAGACATAGGGACACCTTTTCGTCAAAACAGCCCAGCCCCCAGAAGTCCCGCCCCATCCAATCAGATATCGGCATGTCATCACCGGAAGTCCCGTCCCCTGAATCCCCACACACGAAGTCCCGCCCCAACCTAACCAACCAATTAACGGATGCTCCGAAGAAACAGTCTATTTGAGTAGGACTCAGGTGCCTCGGCCTGAGTCTCTGCAAGAGGAATGGCCTTTAGAACCCTACGGATTGCGCAGGGTCTGGGGCTATGTGTTTAAGTACGAAAAGGGCGATCTTTGTTTTTATCAGCTGGATTAAGGTGAAACATTGGGGCTGTGACCGCTATAGCTACGCTGACTTCCAAGAAGTGCTGAAACTGGTGATGCATCATCTCCAGGGGAGTAAGCAGATGGCGGATGAAGAGCAAACCGTCGCTACACCCGTTAAACGTGCGAGATTGAGCTTCCTCGTCCTCTGTGTCGAAAGATTCCAGAGAAAAATTGTTGCCTGCACTGTATGGCAGACGAAAACTTCACCCTCTGGTCGATGGTTCTTCCGCGTCAGGCTCCGCAGGTCCAGGGAAAAGGAAGCTGTAGAGCATTTTGTCTTGGAGTGTTTTAATTCTGATTGTGGCGTATTTCGGACATTGTTAGACCTGCCGGTCTCTGCTTGGTCTGAAAAGATGGGAGAAGAAACTGTAAGAATCACATCTCTCTTCCGCAGCTGTTGCAACTGGAGGGACACTCTAGTCATGAAGAAAACTATTATATTTTAGACCACGCCTCCCTAATTCTAACCACGCCTCCACCCTGTCCTTTACACGATATAAGGAATACCTGCTGGGGAACGGTCCGACACAGTCAAACCTCGACCAACGGAGACACCCTGACGCAAACAGACATTGAGCAACAGAAAAAAAGAAAAGATGGAAAGTCCCGGACAGAACCTGCTGCAGACCGGTCTAACAACCTTGTCCCAGGCCCGTTCGTATGAGGATAGTGAAGAAGAAGGAGCCTCCGACAGACTCCTCTCTGAATCTACCCGACAATATGGACGACGGATTCGAGGAGTCCCAGGCGCCTGCTCAACTTTTCAGGAGATACGTTAAACAGTAAATTCAGCGCCAGGGTTATTTTACAAAGCCAGAGCTATGGACTGTAGTGATCAATAACGGACCTAATAGAGGTCTACGTTATTGATTTCTGCGAGAGGCTTCTTTTGAACTCTGTAGAATAAAACTGACCTGCACCAACAACCCCTTTTGTCTCATGGGAAACGGCAACTCAACTTTCTGTTTGAGAATACTAGGCGCATCTCTCTTTATGAAAAAAGTTACCGTTTACCCTGGCGTTCGTTTAGGTCACACGTCTGCTTTACTCAAGGGTAACGCCCTATACCCATTATTGTGCATTAACATAAAAACCTACTCCATCCCTCAGAATTCTAGAATATGTAAGAAGGAGAACCTCTTTCTGGGTACCATGCTGAAATACGTGGTTTTAGAGATGGTTAACCATGAAGTCTTCACGGGGAGAAGAGACCTGTCACCCTTCAATTTTGCCCATAACGACGTGAAATATCTGGCCATGTGTCAGGATGGCAGACAAGTTCTGGCCAAGGCTTTCCAACCCCAATTTGACCAAGTGATTTCAGTCAGAGAGTTTTACAATATGTTTATCACTATGGGGAGACGTCTTAGAAGATTTACCACTGAGCATCAACCGTGAGGAATACTCTTTATTTGTTTTTAATCTCAACCCGGGCGAAGACAGCGAAGCCTTGTCCCCCATGACCAACGGAACTTTAAGACTGGAAATGAGATTCAGAGTTCTCTTACCACATACCACCACTCTTATCGTTTACGCCTCTTATGATTCCATTCTGGAGATCAACTCTAAAAGACAGGTGCTGGTGGATTATTATTAAAAACCAATCAATTGGAAAGTCTTTTGCGTCATCTGCTGGGTGAGTGATTTTGTGGGGTGTGGGCTTCTGACCAGTTACCTTTACTGAGTCGTTCATTTAGACTCCCCGCTTATGTTATCGTGAACACGCGTAAAGGACACGAACCCGGGGAGCACTGGTTATCTTTAAGTCTGGAGGAGGACATTAATGGCACCTTTTTTGACTCATTTGGATTTTGGAAAACCATAATGGGACTCATCGCATATTCTACCACAACCATCAGATTCCACACCCGCTGTCCACCGTGTGTGGTCAACACTGCATTTATCATCTCTGCCACCGGGCGTATCTTTTGAATGAGTATTGTCTTTGTATCAAGACAGTGTGTTAAAAAACAACCTTAAGGCGTCTAACTTTGTGAAAAATATCAATGTTGTATCAGAAATCAAAGCTCTGAGTATTTTAACCATGGGGGTTGTTCTTTACAAATGTTTAAAGATTGTTACAACTTGTGAGATGCATGTACTCGTCTTTAATTCATTAAAAAATTGTCTACAGGCTTTAAATGTGAGTAATAAACGATTTATTGAGAAAAGACAAAAACATTGACTCTTGCATAAATTTAGGGGGAAAAGTTGATCCAGCGCACAGATTTTCTCATTTTACGCATCCTGGTCTTTAGCTCAAGCTTTTTAGGACCTTCTTTTTCCACCGGCGTAATCCAATGCGGGGATAATGTTATTTTCCTTTTTACAGTCCGAGCTTTGGGAGAGACTTCTTCTTCTTCTTCCACAGGTGTAATCCAGCACCGGGATAATGTTATTTTCCTTTTTACGGTCTGCACTTCAGGAGAGACTTCTTCTTACGGTCAGATCTGCGTTCCATCCATTTTGAGATGACGGTATTGATCACGAGCTTGAGGGTTATTCACTCAGGATAAGGGGATGTTGAGTTCCTTCAAAGTATTTAAGAAACTCGTCCAGCCTTTAGGTGGCGGGGTTCTGGATTTTTTATAAGAGAGCGAAGTATTTTTAAATAAATCAATCACATGAGACCCTTTCACAATCTTCCCCTTGTAAACAAATTCCCCTTTTAGAGTCCATCCATCGCTGCTCTTGGCTAATGATGTACCTGGCGTTCTTGCGGTCTCGCGTGGGAAGGTTATTCAATACCTCGTTCACCGCGTCATCCAAGTCAGCCTGTTTTTCAGAACGCCATCGTTGTTGTATGGCTTGGGCTGAGCCGCTGGGTTGTCTGTCGATAGGTCTTGAGGTAGAGTCAATGTAATATGATATATGATTGCTTGATCAGGGTGAGATATCTCTGCAGGACGTTGTATTTTTTTTTTCTCGTATGGGTTCAATCCCGGCTCGTTTAATATCACACAATGTTTTCCGGTTTCAATCAGTTTTCCAGTACACTTTTTACAAAATAAGTTTTCCCACAGCCGCTGGGTCCCACAATCAAACATGAAAAAGGCACGCACAGTCTAGGATCAAAATCAATCTCCTCCATAGCAGCAAGGTGTGACATTTTTTCAATATATCCTAATAGCCGAGGGGCAGAGTTTTTCTGTCTGCAAACAGACGTCTCTTGTCGTACACCGCTTTTTCAGAAATGATGAGTTTTTCAACAGAAAGCCTCTTTGTGATGAGTGAGTTGTGTTGTGTTGAGGGGTCTCAGTCAGGCCCTTTCCGGAGTTGTTTAGATAACCCTCCACCAGCTCTCTGACGCTATTAAAGTTGATGTTTTGGTACACGTAACTCTTGGGACCGGCGGCCACAAATTCCTGAATGCTGTCACCCCCCAACTCGTCCGTCAACTAACCCCAGTAGTTCCCCATTTCCAGGTGAGTCTCTCCATCGTTCACCACGTATATTAAGCTGTTGGTATAAAGAACATTTTCTTGCAACTGTTCCAGATAACGGTACAGCTTTAAACACGCGTAAGCGGTGGCAAATGCAGCTATGAATACGTTATTCACCTTGTTGGGGTGGCGCAGCATTCGTTGTAGGTCCATTGAACCACAGTGGTTCTGTCGTTGAGGAAGCTAAAGTACTTGACTCTATATTTTCCCGAAAACGAAGCTGAAAAATTCTTCGGGCTCACTGACGAGGGTGGTCTGAGATCAGATTTCTACTCTGGGCAAACTTTCCCCAGAAGCTGTTGAGACACAGTTTGGACGCTTGTCTCTTTGCAGAGTTCACCTCGATTTTGCTGGCATCTAACAGAATGCCTTGATTGACCCGATAGTCTCTGATGTACTTTTCCCTGCTTTCCTGATCTGTTGCCTTGGGTGGATACCCTGAAGCTTCCTGTTTACTTTTCAGAAAGGTGTGTATGTACTCAACGAAAATGGAATCGCTCTGTCTTTCACACCTCTGTGATCTTTGCAACTCTATACCCCACTCCCTTGCCGGACCTTCTGTCTGGATGTTACTGCAGGATGTATCCGCTTCCTGGTCCAAATTCGCTTTTTTAACAGAGACAGAGGAGGCGGCTTCTTTCTCCTTAACCTGCTCGAGGATGGACGTGCCTTGGAGGTTGTTGGATATTTTACCCCTCTGACGGACCTCGGACTCTCTAGGCTTTGAGGTCTGACATTCTCCTCTTGGATGGCTTCTGGATCGCCGTGAAAATCGGGAGGGTTTCCACACTGGAACCGAAATTCCGTAGCTTCTAATATATCTGTAAGTAAGTAGTTTCAAAATATTAATTTGTCTTGTAAACGCTGTGGATGTTGCAATTTAAAAAAATAGAGGACTATACATACCGACCGTCTCACTGTGTAAAGTTTATATCTTCCAGCTCGTCAGAAGAAAAGAAAATTGTTTTTTAAAAAGTACAGTGCTTCAGAAAAATGAAATAGAAATCGAATCAATGAAAAATATAGGCTTCACTTACTGGGAAACAGGGATGCAATTTTTTTCAGGATAATGTGCTTTGACAAGCTGTCTACCATAACTCTGTTGTTTGTTGGAATGTCAGTATGTGACAGAAGTAGTGGGATTTTCATGGGAAAAACAGAGATGTTTCTTTTCGCAGCCCTGTTGGGTGTTTTGATCTTATAGTCTTAGCTATCATAATACAGAAGAGCCATTCATGAGCTGTTTGCAGGAAATATGACTCATTAACCCACCTAACTCTGATTTTTGCTTTTGTAAGTGATTCATGAGCCATTCTCACGGAGGGGTTAATAAAGGGGCGGGAATCATGGCGATGATGTGACGCTATGTGATTGGTTGTGTGGGACTTTGTGGGCGGGGGACTCCAGGGCAGGACTTATGTTGATGACGTGGCGATATCTGATTGGACAGGGTGGGACCTCAGGGGGCAGGGCTTATGGCGTGGCGCTTTCTTTCAAAATTTGAAGAAATGGTGTCTCTCTATATCTCTCTGACATGGTTGGGAGGCTCGACAATACAGCAGCAGGGTCACATCTGTTTGTTGTGTTGATAGAAGTGATTTCTCAGATGATTCTGTATTGTACCTCATGGTTCGTCAACCAGAACAATCTGTTTGTCAAATACACTTCCAGTGACATTGACATAATTTACACAAGGCCGTGACAAGTGTTCCTGCTACAATACATTACAGTGATTGTGTTTCACATTCCAGGGTCCTGCCTACGTAGGTGGTACATGTCAAAGTAACATCCACATGAATGGCAGGACCCAAGGTTTCCCAGCAGAACATTGCCCAAAGCATCACACTGCCTCCGCCGCCGGCTTGCCTTCTTCCCATAGTGCATCCTGGTGCCATGTCTTCCCCAGGTAAGTGGCGCACTGTGTGTTCTGACACCTTTCTATCAGAACCAGCATTAACTTTTTCAGCTATTTGAGCTACAGTAGCTTTTCTGTTGGATCAGACCACACGGTCCAGCCTTCGCTCCCCACGCGCATCAATGAGCCGTGGCCTCCCATGACCCTGTTGCCAGTTCACCGGTTTTCCTTCCTTGGACCACTTTTGGTAGGAACACCCCACAAGAGCTGCAGTTTTGGAGATGCTCTGACCCAGTCGTCTAGCCATCACAATTTGGCCCTTGTCAAAGTCGCTCACATCCTTACGCTTGCCCATTTTTCCTGCTTCCAACACATCAACTTCGAGGACAAAATGTTCACTTGCTCTCTAATATATCCCACCCACAGACAGGTGCCATTGTAACGAGATAATCAATGTTCTTCACTCCACCTGTCAGTGGTCATAATGTTATGGCTGATCGGTGTACATGTAACTGTAGCCACCAAGTTAATTACTGAGATCTGACCTAGATTTGCTATATTAGCCAAAAATACACATTCCTGTCTGGTTATCTTTACAGTAAACAATTCACTTTCCAGAACATGTGGTTTATAGTGATATTTATTGAATGACATGCAGCATGATAGAGCATTTTATCCATGTTGCCCACTCCTAATGCAAACCCAGTGACAGTAGGCAAAGTTAAGTTTTTAAACTGTGGTGGATGTTTACCACAGACAGTTTGGGTCCTAATTTTACTGTTCACCCTTTTTTCTCTTTCAAATAAGTCTGGCTAACCTGTCTGATCGTCTGACTATTGGTGTCTATTTTATAGTGATGCCACTGTGTTCGCAGATTTCAGCTATTACTTGCTGAGTTGTTATTACTGATCAATATAATGACCAAACGTATGAAAAGAAGACCAGCAAGAAGATAAACCAGCATCCTGGTTTATCCATGCATATATAACCCAGTTTCATGATGTGACTGTACGATTTTTCTTTTAAATGGTAAATGGCTCCAATGGCCCATATAGCATGCCTCGACTTCAGCCATTCACACACACACACACACACACACACACACACACACACACAGCGATGGCAGTGAGCTGGTCTGACCATGTCTTGCCGAGGGACGCAGTCGACGTGGACAGGAGGAGCTGACGATCGTGATTGTTGAACGACCGCTCTACCTGCTGATTGAAAGCCTCTTTTGGTGGTGGACCTCATTGCAGGCCTAATTCTTAAATCCATGACACACACACACACACAGAGAAAGATAGACGTGACAGACAGATGGAGAGAGTGAGTAAGCACTACTCCTCACATGGTGGTAGTTCTCTGCCTCATAAAGTTTGCACTAGGAACCCAAAACAGCAATAACCAAACAACACCATCACTCAGAGGAACACAAAGCATAAAGCTGATTTATTAACATGTCAGCCAGAAGTAATCTCTTTAATCAGTGCAATCTTATCGCCTGATGAGGAAGTGGTGGCGCACAAAGCACAATCGTTTATCCTGCTCGTGTGTGGAGCCCTGAGCTGCTGATGGGGGAAGCCAGGAGTAAAACTGAATTGGGAATAGAGCTGGGATAATAAAGCTGATTATAATGCATGGAATAAAGCACTTAGATGTTGACATTATTACAATACCCGCTACTAATTAATTACATCCTGGGGAAAACTTTATATTGTCAGGGGAGCACACACACTCACACACATACTTAGCAGTCACAATCAGATTTAGAGATGTATGTGTGTACAAAAAAAGCAAGAAACCATTTATAAGGCTATAAATACAACAGGACAAAGAGTGTAGAGATATTCTGTATCTGGATGACTTGTGGCAAAAGTTAAATGAAACAAAACAAATCAGAACTTTCTAGACTGTAACCAAAACAGCTGTAAACAACGTGTTGCTTTGCTTGACAGAAGAAAAGGAAGGCGCTGATCAGGATGCACTTTCTGCATCTTTATCCAGTTCCCTTGTTGTTCTAGCAGGAAGCATTTTGCACTTTGCTCATGCGCCCGGAGCGCCTTGTGTGTTAGGCCCTGATCAGACAGAGCTGGACACGGAAGCAGGGATCCATGTGGGTACATGAGACCCTCAGAAAGAAGAGAAATCACGGGGAGTGCTGCTGTTTACTCCAGGTAACAGCAACAGCCATCCCTAATTTGTCCTCCATGGTTGTTTGTTTCCAAACAACTGCAAACTTTGTCATCACCACCACGATTGGACAACGGGGAAAAAAACACAAATGGTGTCTGATCAGGGCCTGGTCAGACACGCCTGGAGTGCTCTGAACGCCTCGAGTTAAAAACTCGAGCAGAAAAGCGCTGGACGTCATTTGTGTTTTTTTACCCATTGTCCAATGGGATGAATTAAGAGGCGGGCCTTGTGTGGTGGTGAGATCTATGGAGTTTACTTCATAGCAAAATCACCGTTAGGCTAAGGACAGGTGATTCAGTGGTAGCAACAATGAAAAAAGAAAACGCAGTAAGCTGCTCTTTTTTTTTATTGTAGGCTTCAACAAATAGGCAGTGCGGAGTGCCTCACGTTTTGCAGCCTGCAGACACCACTCTGTCTGATCAGGGCTGAAGGCTGTCCTCTAAATGATTTTCCTCCCAATGTTTTCAGGGCTATGGTGTAGTCACTACATGTCTTATCTACCATTGCCATATATTGTTGTGATGCCTATATTGTTGCCTCTACAATATTGTGGTGTCCTGGTAGAGTAGGTGTAGTGGAAGGCCTCCCAGCATGCACTGGGCAACAGGTTTATGGCCACCAGTCTCTGTTTCTGTATGCATGTTTCTCTCGTTGTTGTGTTGGACATTTTCAACATGATGTGGATATTAACAGGGATTAAATATATAAATTCAGTCATAAAAACACTCTAACCAGAATTTCATTCATTCCTAACTTGTCCAGAAAAAGATTGAGAGGTTGTGTGGCAGCACAGACAACAGCATTAAAGCTATTGGAATATTATAAGAATGTCAGAACCGTTCTTTGGTCCTCCAGCCCCCATGGAGAAACAGCTTCAAAGAGATTGCAGACAAAACATGACAAAACACAATCAGCACTATGAAAATACAGGAAGATGCTTTCCCCTTTCCTCTGGTGCATGACAATCAAATGTATGCAAGGCAAACCGACGCCACACAGCAAAGAAATGATAACAGGTTGTCACAGTGGCAAATCTGACACCACAAAATAGCCTCCTCACCTGCATACCTGTATACCTACCAGTATACAGTGTATATAGTATATATATATATTTGAGACAGAGGGGCCGCACTGCTGCATCCGCAATACCGTGACGGCCCCACAGATGGGCCCCATCAGACCACGGGCCCCAGTACAGCTGCACTGCCTGTATTTTGGTCTTTTGCTGTGCTGATGCTCTGCTGATGGAAAAATGAGTCCATACCGTAAACCATTTGCACATCAAAGGCCTCAAAGGATCAAAACTCATGAGGCATAGTGACTGAAACATGCACGTGTACATGAAAGTGCACTCGGTCAACAACATGAAAATCGTAGTCTCCAATAGCAAAAACTAGACTTCATTCATTCCACAACCATGACAACCATTAAACTGCTGTGTGTTACAAAGCAGCCAGACAACCAGAAATACACACTAACACAAACATGTTGGAAACATGACACCTGTCTTTCCTGTCATGCCAATCAACCCCTTCAGGGCCAGACTGACATACATGATAGCTCTCAATCAATTTGAACTTGCAATCTGGGTGTAATTAGCACATCATTTACCACGGCAGCCATCATTACAGAATCAGTGACTTGATGGAGATGGAGGAGGGCTGGCTGAAAGTGCAACATGGAACCCACAAAATGTATTGATACTGAAATAGATTTATTGATAAATGGGAGAGAACAAAAGAAGAGATTGGTTAGAACACTGCAGGAGGGCGAGTTGACCAAGACCAAACTATTTGTCCAACAGGTGTTTTTATCTGGGCAGTAAGTGGGAATTAATCACAGCAGCACAGCTGTTGATGATTCATCAGAGGAGCTTATTCAGTGTCCACTCTATTTGTGTATCTTTATCATGGGGTCCGGTGTTTCTTTCTGGAATCTAATTTCATTTTCAGCTAATGCAGTGCAGCTGCCCTGCACACTTTCTGGTGCACTCACTCTTTGACTGAAGTCACTAACATTTCTATACAATAGAGGTTAATTAATTAATTAATTAAGCTAAAAATGGTAAACATTAGCATACTAGCGAGCAGGCTGCTGCCTGTAGACTCTTATGCTGGGTTCAGACAGGAGGTGGATGGACCAATCGGGCTGTTCAGACAGGATGAGCCACGCTGTGGAGCTCCACGGCCGGCTTGCGCGCTGCAGCAATAGTTTTGCCATCTGTTCTATTTTCTCTGCCCTCCACGAGCGAATCTGGCTCGAAAATGCACTGATAATCTATTATAAATGATATATGTAATAGAAATTAAATGATTCTGATAAATGGAGAAGTACAGGGAGTAGTATGACCCGCAGCACATGTTTTACAAAGACAACAGACAAAATGATCAGCCCTTAGAAAAGAGCAGAGGAGTAGAATCGCTTGTTGACTGGCGCCGAGAAATGATGTTAACAGCCAGGCTACTGCTCGCACTAGGATTGACATATTGTGCCGCTTCGCAGCGCGTCCGCTTCCTGTCTGAACCTGGCGTTAGTCTTACTTAACATTGGTTCTTCATCCCAATATTCTAAGTTGTCACACAATTATTGATAGTTTTGATCAACCCTAACCCTAACCCTAAGACTTGAAAACCATTTTTTTTATGAAAAAGCCTGCGTTACAAACTGGACACATGGATTACTAAAGACATGGGCACAGACACAGAGCTTGGCCCAAAACTAGTGACTTAAAGTCAGGAAATCTCTTCCTCTACTTTGATTATGACCATTCTTCTTATAATCTGTCTCTCACAAGTTCTCCAATCTTGTGAAAGTGCAATACAGTATCACTGGAGTGCCCTTTAATGTTTGCATTGGCAATCTGCTTTCTGAACAGGAAACTGGAAACCTCTGTACAGTGTAATTCAATGTAATGGACAGCCAAGCACTCATAGCGACTTCACCTTTTCCTACTGTGAAGCAGAAATCACCAAGTGTTGGTTGTTCACCCACTAATAGGGAACATGAGCTGGGAGTAGACCGTTGTGAGACAGGTTAGTTTTACCCTACTGATGAGGTTGGCTTGAAAGGTGTAACATAGATGTTTTGTTTTATCCCCAGGCACTTGCCTTGGTAAATAAAATATTATCATAACCAACAGAAATGATAGCCAAATATATGAAAATAATTTAGAAGTTGTAAAAAAGAAACAAAAACAGAATTTACCTTTACACCATGTTGGTTAGATTGCCTTTTTGTATGCATTTAACAGCCACCGTCTACTATTAGTTGGTACACTTGAAGGTCATAAGTGTTTAATTTTTGTGATATTAAAACATAAAATGACTTGACAGCTGGGTGGAAACAGTGTGCAGCCACTGTTACTGTGATCTGAAGTGCAACTGTGTGTGCGTGTGTGTGTGTGTGTGTGCGCGCATGTGTGTGTGTGTGTGTGTGTGTGTGTGTGTGTGTGTGTGTGTGTGTCTGTCTATTTCCTGCCATCTCCTAGCAAGTTCCCTTTACAAGTAAATATGTAATGACTGCCAATGCACTTACACACTCCCCCATCCTCATCACTTGAGCCAGATTTATCAGTGGCTTCTCTTCCCCCCGACAGCTCATCAGCATTCTGCTGCCTCACCACCTGATTGCTTTAGACAACATCGTACATTTTGCATGCAACAGTGCACTGCATCAGTGCACAGCCTTAATGCCACTGAGTGCTGAGTTCCTGGATTATTTCATCTTCATACACACAATCATACACCATAAAGACACACACACCCTAAATTTCACATCGCCTGGTACATAATTCACAGCAGGACAGGATTATCCTGCTGACTGAGATCCAGTTGAAGTGAGTTCACTTGCATCAGCCTACAATGGGAGCATATTTCTACAATTCTTTTATTATTTAAACAGGTGAATTGAGATTATACATTGTATCACAATGGTGGGCATTTCAATATGACATTGCATCATGAAATATTGTCTGGGATTTAAGTTAAGATATCTGATAAATGATGGAAATGTTGGTCTGTTGTGCTCTGCATTGCGTCTGTGTGAAAATTATATTTTTTTACTACCACTGGAGGGCGCCAAAGTCAGAAAGATTCAAAGTCTACTCATTCTTTTTAATGAACAAACCGTGACCAACAAAAGACTGAAAGAAAACTGGAAGAAGTCTGTGAGATATGTATGCAGTGTGCAAAATATGCACTGTAAAACATCATACAGGAATTTAGTGGAATCAACTTACTGTAAAGTTTCTAGTTTTTATTTTCAGACCACTTCAGAACTTACATGAGTTGTTCTGACGTCTTTTGCCTTGAAATGATGAGTTGAATGAATGTACTACTGAGAGTTCACTCAACTCATTAAGTTAAGTTTCTGGGGGCTAGCATATTAGCAGACTTCTCAGCATGCATTGTTTGAGAGTTTAAACTCTCCAGACACTCCTCTTTTTGTAGTTTGAAGAAAACATAAATGATGGAAACTTGCGTGTCTTGTTTCTAGCCATCATCATGGTTGATATCTTAAAGGGAAACTCCGGTATTTTTAAACCTGGGCTCTATTTTTACAAATTTTGCTTATACGTACCATTCGTTTTGGAATTTGTCCGTTTTGTTAAAGAGTAAGATCCTTTAGTCTTCCTGCAATAACTCAACCTCTCGCAATACTTTTTCCTTGAGCAAGACTTTATGTTTCTGGTTAAGGACTTTACTCTTTAACAAACAGTCTGTCTGTGTAGGGATCCTTTCCATAATGTTAACCATCTGAGCCTGTCAGTGTTAAAAACAAGCACTTTTAGTGGTCGTACTTTTCACGGTCGCAATTGCCAGCAAGGATTACGTTGCAGCCATTGCAGCCCATTTGCGGATGCGATCTACTGGACCAATTCCAAAACTTTTGCTAAGTATTAGTCAATTCGACCCCAAAATTTGTAAAACAAAACAAAAAAAAAAAAAATAGGGCCCAGTTTTAAAAATACCAGTTTCCCTTTAAATATATCTTAAGTATCTGAAACATCTTAAGTGAACTTAACTCAGTTTAACATTTTCACAACTCATTCCACGACTTTGAACTAATTATTCAACAAGTTCAGTTAACTCACATTTTTAAGGTAGCAGAGAGACTCATGCTTTTCAGTTGAACCAGATTAAAATGATTTACTCCACAGTACTGGCAAAACTGTAGACACAGAGGAGGAGCAGAACCTTGGACTTACAGCCGCCACCGATATCTATGCCAGCAGCTGCAGCAGTGATCATTTTGGAGGACAGAGTTGGTGCTGTTGTCGAACTGTATTGCATTATACAGAGAAGTGTTTCTGTTATTTAGCCTACCCTCATTGATGTAAATGGTAATAATAATAATAATAATCATAACACCTGTCAGTATACAACAATACAATTCAACAGCACCACAAGCTGCAGCCTTCAAAATGAGCATACAGGTGAATCAACACCTCTCTGAAACAGTTTAAACATAAACCGAACCTTAGAACTATCAAGACGTTATTGGGACAGGACTGTTGGCTTAGACTGCATTTGTTTTATCTAGGTGTACCTAATAAACTGTATACAATGTATACAGTGTACAATAACTTATCAAGTAGTTTTTTTTCTTTGTTTAGTGTAGAGACATGTGATACCCCTTCAAATGCATGCACTTACCAGTAGGGTGCAATATGACCAAAAAATCTGACCAAAGCCATGCAACCCCCCACAATCAAAGCCGACTAGAAATCCACCATGAGAAGGAAGCTGAAAATGTAAAGATGTTCCTCCCTGCCTCTCACCTTCTGATACATGAATATCACAACATAACATCTCAGTGTGTTTTCAGCATCAGAGAAGCTTCCCTGAAATTCATTCTGCTTCAGAAGTACGTCTGTCTATGACAAGTAATCCATAGGTATGGCACCAGAAAGTTATTGTGACTGTGAGCACATTACATGTTTCAGGAACTTTGCTGATTGCCTTTGGGAAACCCTGTGCATATGTGTGTGTGTGTGTGTGTGTGTGTGTGTGTGTGTGTGTGTGTGTGTGTGTGTGTGCACCTTTTTGGATGTTGCATGTGTGAGTGCATGGTTTGAAGGATAGAGCTTTAATGAATAATTGATTCATACATTCTCCTCTCTGTGCCTCAGATTTGCTCTCTAATTAAAATATCCAGGCCCCGTGGACTCCCTGTCACATCAATAGAACGCTGTGTTCTCTGACCCTGCCAGCCTCTGATCCCAGCTGGAAAACTAGGAAATCACCCGACTGCACCATCCTATCCACAACATCACACAAGGCAGAAAGGGTAAGAGACAAAGAGATAGAGATTATTAAGAAAGGGTCAGCAAAGGATGAAGAAAAGAGCATCAAGTGAGCAAGATGGAAAAAAGACACACGAAAGGAACAGATAAAAGAATGGCCAATGATGGACATGACATGTCCTTCAGGGAGTCTTTAATGACAAAGCTAGCTAGTCATTGGTGAAATGTATTGATGTATGATGTACTGTTTGATGTATGTACTGATTAATCTTAACTAAGGGTGCTCCGATCAGGATTTTTGGGGCCAATCACCGATCACTGGAAGCACTATCAGCTGATACCAATCACCGATCACGGGGTCTATTTGAAGCCTTCTGTTTATCATGTAGAATTATTTATTTATTGAACTATTCTTAACATTGTATATTAAGTATTAAAATTAAGATGAGAAAGTATCATGAATTGACAACTGTTTATTTATTGACAGGCAACATGTGCAACAAATTCCACTCTCTCTCTCTCTTGACGTGATTAACCTTCAAAAGTCTGATGAGTTTTGTGGTGTTGAAACTTTTTGATTGCGTTCCTCCACGAGGGATTTCATTGGAAAACACCTTGCAAATTGCTAATTTATTGTCTTTTTCAGACACCTGGTAGAACTGCCAGACTAGTGAAACGCAGCGTGTAGGGAACTGTACTGTAGGGACCACAGGAACTCCACAGATGAAATCATTCATTATGTGATGTAAACTGAACTTTTATTTTGAAATTGAAGTTGTTATGCTTACAGTTGTCCCTCTCCCCCAATCACGTCCTGTAACTGTAACCTGATGTCTCCTGGATGACACCCCTGATCAGGTCAACAAAACACCACACTCAACAACACACTCTGGCGTGTACACACACATACACTCTCTCTCTCTCTTGCGCACACACACACACACACACACACACACACACACTCCTTTTGTTTTTTAGTTAAGTACATGTTTAGTTAGATTACTTGTTGTGTGTTTTACCTTTTATTGTTATGTGATAAATAAATGCTTGTGGATATACATTCTGGTCTACCGTATTTAATGTTGTACAAGAGTGAATTTTGCCAACCTCTACTATTCAGAACTCCAAAACCCTTCAACTTTTACTACAGTATTGATATGGTTATTTTGGTTGTAGTAATTTAACTGTTAATCAAAGTTGCAAATTGATATGTTAGTACATTTTGATTTATGAGACTGACTGATTTATTAATTAACTGGCTATTATTTTCCCGAGGTGAATTTAATGAAAGTTAAATTCTATTATTTAATGTAAACATTGTTTACTTCTGATAGCCTGAAATGAGTGTAATCACTCCACTTCATCTTGTTGTACCAATTAATGTGTTAACACTATAATTTTGGTGCCTCTTTGAGGTTATTAATTATTGTTACATATTTTGGAATCCATAAAGCCATATAACCCCTACAGTACTAACTTAAAGAATGTGTAAATTGTAAGAAAATCACATTTTCATGGATTATGTCAGTCATATTGTTTTCTTTTTTTTTCTTATTTACCGTTGGGATGTGTATGTTTTTGGTTTTAGCACTACAGTTCCCATCATGCTTTGGGTGATGCATCAGTGTGAAGTACAGCACACACCAGCTGCATTATGTAGCGTTGTATCATTTGATGCCCGTTGCACACAGTGGATAAATCGTACAGACAGGAGAAGTATTGAAGGTGTGATAGTTGGGATTGTGCTGATCCGGGAAGTGAATGTCATAAAACTGGTCCTATCTGGAGCACTGACATGCACAAATGCCGATCCATATGGTGACTTGTGTCAAGACACTGCCAGTGTGTGGACTCACATAGAAAACAGTGTGTGTCTGACATCGTAGTAGAAAACCTCAATCACAAATGCATTTAAATTTTCTCCTTTGTTTACTTATTGCTGTCTGCTGTGACCTACAGGAAGTGAAGGGAAGACAGTGAACTACTTCCTGCTTGGTGATATAGCGTATTTCTAACGCAGTTAAATAGGGAGTCAGTTTTTTTTTAATTATTTGGATGAACAGCTGAGCCTTATTGATTCTGACCAGGAATTTCTAAATGAATGCTGCGTATAAAAAAAAGAAATGACACCACAAGCAGCGTGTTTACAGCATTTCACTCCTCTTGGTGACAGAGTCCTCTGGGAGCGATGAGGAAAATGATGAGGCAGACACATTCAACACATTAAACCGTTTTCATATGACAGTAATCTAAGTCCTGATTTACACTGAATTATGCATGCTCTTCCAGTTATTACCTTTGAGGAGGGAGGAGATAAATAGATAAATGGAAATAAGTCATCTGTTTGCAGCCAAAATCATCAGACACTCTGTTGGTGCCACTGTTCTTAGCGTCATATCCCCAGAGCAGAAGGTAGAAGACGGAGAAGTGCTCTGCTTGTACTTGGGAGCAGGCTCTATGTTTTTGGCAGATCACAGCTTTGGAGTCTGTGTAACCATGTGGGTGAGAGTTTGTATTAAGCTTAAGCAAGCAAACATGTTTGGTGTTTAATGTCTGTGGTGTGTTCTAGAGGTTCTCTACACCACAAACGCTCCCTCTGTTTCCAATCTACAGTAGAGATGTGGACGGCAGCAGAGCACAGTGGACAGTAGACACAGTTTAGAGGTGGGCAATACCACAGAATGTGGTTTAGGTCCAAGACCAAGTATTACTGGGGTCCAGAATCATCATTATCTATACAGATACCATACTCACAGAATGTGATTGAACACCAGACAGATCTATTTTTCTGGTATCAATCCTCTTCAATCCTTTTGATACTTAGTATTGGTAGTATTGATACTTAGGTATCAATCCGCCCACCCCTGCTGTTCATACTACATTGTCTACATTGCAAACATGCAAACTAGAAATGAAAATGGCGACATCTGGACCTCTGCTATTCTAGTGCTTGTATGTGAGTACACTGAGCTGCATCTGCACGCACACATTTACAGCAGTATAAACTTGCTTTAGTATATTATGAGGGTAATGTTAGTGGAAAGGGTCAACAGGTCATCAAACGTATTAAGAACTATAATAACATTTGAAATGAAAAATACTTAAATACAATTAAAATTACTGATTTATGACCCTGCATATGTAACATATGCTTCTTGCATGTTACATTAAATACATCATTTGAAGTTTAAATTGTTACTTTGTCTAATAGCAAAATCTTGTAATATAGAATTTAATTTTGTCAGTAATGTTACCTTTATGGGATAGTTGTAAGTTGTACATATTATTTTCGTATTTTTACTAAGCTACACAGTATCCGTGGTAACAATGCAGTTATAAAGTCCATCACCGGGGGAACAAGTCAGACCAGGCTTGTATCCCCCAGGTGAGTGGTTGACTGTTAAATGAAAACCTGTAAATATTAATGTATAGCCTATCAGAGAGAGAGACGATAACTAAATTGACATCCAGAGTAATTATCTATGTGTACTAATTTATCTGTATCAGTAGTGTCTTTGTGTAATGTGTAATTTTTAAGAAGTCTTGGACCGTTGGCCCTATAATTTGTCAGTTAATGTTTATTTAGATTGGCTACAGAAATCATTCATTAGTATTGTAAGTTTCCTTTGTTTATGATTTTCTTTTATACTGAATAGTTTTACTGAGACTGGGCTTGTATCCCCCAGATCCCGAAGTGCTTGTAAGCAATAAATCATCTGTGAATCGACATCAGAGCTGTTTGTGTCTCAGCGTTGGAGTTAACTACTGTAGCTGTCAGCCGTTAGTCCATCAACATCACAAAACACAACGCAGAGACTATTGGCTGTTATCACTATCAGCGATATAGGAAATGTATTTGCTGTTTTATAAACTGTAATCAAGAGTAGATAGACCCTGGTTACACATATATATATAATATTATATATTATATATATATAATATTTATACGTTCATGATTTGAGTTTTTCTATAGCTTTAAGAAACTCCTTCCTGTAATCTGCAGAGAATCCCATTTGGCAGAAAGGTACTGGTGCACTGTTCTGTATGGTCTGAAACCTTCAAGTACTTTTGCAGTTCTTGTTCTCAAAGGCTCAACAGTTATGAGACATGACATTATCAGAAGCTACAGAACATTCAGTGTTGATTTCCTGTCTAAATAATATTTGTGCCTTTGAAAAGACATGAACACTGTATTTCCTGGTTGATGTCAGTCTTGAACAGGATTCAATTTGCTCTGCTCTTGTCTCGACCCCCTTTGGACCTGGTCTTGTCTCAAGCTTGACAGGACCTGACAGTTTGGACTGGACTTGGGCTGGTCTTGATTGCTCTGCCCTCTACCCTGGGACCCTGTGCACTGACAATGGAAGCGTCTCTCTTAATGCTGAACAACAGCACTGCTGCTGATGGAATGTGTTGTAAACAAGTGAACTTAATGACATCTCTTATCGGTGGAGCTATCTCGCCACTGGGGAAACCCAGCATCTAATGCAGCAATTAATTCTGCAAATGAGTTATGAGTGAGTTATGCAAGGTAATATTGCCCATTACAGCTGGGCTGATTGCATTATGGCTGGGATATAATTGAGATGTCAGACCCACAGAGGAGAGGCTGCTGAAGCTTCACAGCAGAGGAGGAAGCACAGAGACCAGGTCTGAGTTTTAGGATCACTGTGAACATCAGCTGAAGGAAGCCCATATACAACAAAGAGGATAAAGTGACAGCAATGCTGAAAATCTACAGTAACATCAATGATACATCCAGCTCTATGGTGACAGTATAATCCTTCAAGATTCACGTCATCCATTTATCTCCACTGTTGTGTCTCACTGTCAATCATGTGAAGCTGGTTCAGCTAAGCAGACATCCTGGAATTCATCCCAGGTGAATGACACAAGATTTACATGCTGTCACATCCAAGCATTCTAAGTTGCATGTATGTGTCACAGTAAGATCTGATGTTATATCACATATGCATGTGGGCCAGATGGCCTTAGGAAGTTTTGACTCCATGTAGCTTTCTGTTGTTAATACAGAGCTCATGAGTCACAAATGAGGAGATGAGTGAACTCAGATACTAAAAGTTGCAGTCAGAATAAACCTAAGCTTATGTTGATATATCATGAGATGGATAGAACAGGGCTGTAGACAAGGCCCCTTAAGTCGGGTCTGAGACAAGTCCAAGTTAAAGCATTTTCAAGATCGAATTTAGACCAAGTTTGAGTCAAAATGGAGTCCAAACAGACTGCTTCATCCTCTTGATTTAGAGATGCTCATAGTGTTAAGACAGCTGTGATACAACTTAAATGACTGAGTAGAGTTTGGAAACAACGTGTTGTTCCTGCTTCTGTTTGATGGTTGCAGATATTAATAAGCTCCTACATACAAACTGTTGTGGACAACAAACAGAACAGAGTACTGATGTTTCTGCAAAAGACCAAATGAGCCTCACTCACATGTGAAAGACATTATTGGTCAGACTCATTAATATAACCCGACCCAGATAAAAGTTGCATTTTGATGGACATTTGAAGCTGTCCTGAATGTATGAATGCATGAATAATGGTACCTGGGAAGTGGAAGTCACTCTGAATTGTGTGAAATGTGTTTCATGTCTGTGAGTTCACCCAGTTCGCCCCCCACCCACCCAGTGCAGTTACTGCACTGCAGCAGTCAGTGATATTATCAATAACACCTGTGTTTGACATGTCCAAATGTCTGCTGTAATGAAACGGTCTATTAAATTTCAAAAACAGTCCAATGGACCACTTTCAAAACGGAAACCACTGCTGTAAACTAGGTTTGTACAAGCTCTGTTGTTGAGGTTAATAGTTCAGAGTTCAGAGTACAGAGTTTATGTGTCTTTTAACGAGGAAGTAAGGTACTGTGAATCACACTGAGCTGACCACAGTGATTCTCTCAGTCACCAGTAAGGAGCTATACTGCTAAAAGCTACTGATTCAGTCAGTGACAATGTGCAGATTGCCATGTGATCAGTGAGGTTTTAATATAGCTCTCTATACAGGCACTATGGTAGCAAACTTCTACAAGTGAAACAATTAGCAAGTGTTTACTGGGCCCACCTCAGCCTCACCCTGCTGCCACTCCAACAACACAGGTTTCCTGACTGCAGTAAAGGTAGCAGTTAACCATGTGCTTTCAGATGTCAGAAACATAAAGTAATTAATGTACACAGCCAGAGTACAACATTTACAGAATTCAAAACCTGAAGATCCATCAGATTAATCCACAAAGTAATGCTGCAACAGCCACGAGTGTGACAGCACTCTAACTGGGAGTCTTGACATGCACCATAAGTAGTCAATTTGTTGATCCCAAAAGGCAGCAAGACATAACTGTTAGAATTCAATTTCAGGGACACATGTAAAAAATGCTGTGAGTTAGTTTCCACAGCCAAGACAAGACGATTTACACTGTGTCATCTCAGTGCATCCCAGTGCAATCAGCTGGCTGATCTTCCTGTTGATCAGCTCAGACACCCCTTCTTCAGATGAACTGAGTGAAAAAGTAAAATTCTCTTATTAGAATTAGAAAATGCTGTGAGTTAGTTTCCACAGCCAAGACAAGACGATTTACACTGTGTCATCTCAGTGCATCCCAGTGCAATCAGCTGGCTGATCTTCCTGTTGATCAGCTCAGACACCCCTTCTTCAGATGAACTGAGTGAAAAAGTAAAATTCTCTTATTAGAATGTTACACACATCTTTAAGAGCAAAATCCAAAGTGTTTCCTGAACAGCAGTTTCACAGACAGGTGACATCTGTATGAGCTTCATACTATTTTACTTTCAAACAATCAAAACTACATACAATAATACTTTTTACCACATAGCAGAGGACAATAGAGGTTATTTTATAGGCCTAAAATTAGTTTATTTTTAGCAAGTAAAGTTTTTTCATTTGGGAATATATACAGACATTGTTCCAATTTCCTGGAATAGAGCTACATTAACATGTGTTGTTAATCCTTAAACCTTGGAATTATACGATCATGGTAATTCCTTTTTCTTGACTTCATGTGACAAGCTGATAACAGAATCAGTATCAGCTAGTTCCAGTATTACCCAGGTCAGAGTCACAGGAGGTTTTAACTGGCTAATGCACAAACCTAGCTGCACACAATTCAAACTGTTGAAACGTAATGCTCCTGACAGTTAATTACCAGGGGTGATAACACAGAGCAACCCTGATGAAATTCTGCCAGAATGAAGTGAATGAAGCGCTCCATTTATGTAGATCAGATATTTTGGTGTAAAACAAATGCAATGCATTGTCAGCAAACATTTTACTCATATGTGCAGTATCAAGATTTTGTGATTTGTCAGATACATTAACACAGTGTGGCATGTGGAAGTTCAGGCCAGTAAGCACACTGTAATGGCTGCATTATTCCTTTTTCACAGCAGATAGTTTAACATGTTATAGCAGGAATCCACTGGTGATAAGGTGAATACCAGCTGCATTCCATTTTGTTGTCCCAATTCCAGGGCCCTGGCTCTCTGACATGGCTTACTGATACACTTTAGTGGAATAGAGCCATAATGCTTATCCTTTACTCCTGTGGTTCTCCTTCTATGACAAGTCAAAACATCTCCTTCCCCCACCATAAGGTGCGCTTAAAAACTTTTGTGCTGTAATGAGACAATGATTACAGAAAGAATGCAAGAGATCCTCTGCAGTAGGCTTATTTATAATGACTGTGGTTCTGAGATCATTTAAAGTAGGTTTTTGATAGCCACTACCAAATGAAGTTACACTAAGGCCGTTCATGGCTTTGAATTAAACTCCTCCAGAGTGCCGTTCTTGTCAGGGTGGAACAGCCTCTGAAACACCAATCAAACCATTCTGGGGCACTGAAACCAGTACCATCTATTAAACATATTTAGCCTACATACAGAAGGCCATAGAAGAAGTATTCGTATGTCAGAAAGTCCATGCATTCTTGAAGAGACTATGGAAGTGTATGAGGACAGTAGTGGCAGTCCCAGTGCTCTCAGCAGCACTCTCCTTATTCCATCAGAGCAGACTACTGAAGCATCTGTGAGTGTCAGTCACCCAGTCTGATCACACAGCAGGTGGCATCTGTCAGCCTGCTGCTGATACACTATTCTCTTAGTTCTGTCTCATCGGATAATGAAACAGTAGGGTATTGTCACTGTCTCTCTTTATCCTTGCCACACACACACACACACACACACAAACACACAGTTTGAGAAAATGACATTTAGAGAGACACAGTGAGTTTCTGGTCGTGTTCTCTGTGCTCTTCGCTCTGACAAGCCTTACCCCCAGAAAATAAACAGCCGCTCTGGACTTGCCACTTTCTCCATCTCCATACTACCTGTTCTTTATTTATATTACTCTGGAAAATGCACACCAACACAGCAACCTTCTACTCACTAAACTTTGATTAAAGTTTTTCTCGTTCGATACCTCCTCTGTCACCAGCAAAGCTGTCTAGCTGAAAGACATGGAACACAAACCAAGTGCCTGCACACAATGTTGTGCCTGAAGAGAAACAAGCACAATAACAGCACAGATTCAGACTATCTGAGGTACAAAAACACAAAAACATCGGCAGCAGGTTCTCTGTAAACTTAAAGAGATGTCTCTGAGAGCCTCCTGTATATAGTCTGTTCAGGCCTCACCAGACTTTCATTATTTTCTGCTGTGACAGTAAAAGAGTTGTAGTTAAGTGGAAAAGAGCTGACCACAGCTGGCAGTGTGGAAATATATTAAATATATATAAGAGGAGAGGAGAAGAAGAAAACAAAAATCTCTTACTTTACTCACATGATTCTTTATAGTTATACAACGTGGAAAAACTTAAAAAGTAGCTCTCATGGTCACAATGACAATGCTAATATGCTGGTTAGCATATGTTTATGTTAGCATGCATTTGCTATTTAGCACCAAACACAAAGTACAGCTGAGGCTGATAGGATTGTCATTAGTTTTGTAGGTTTCCAAAGAGTTGGACAAATTAAAATGTTGACCTGAAGATGGTGCTAGGTGAAAAGTCAGAAAGTCATCTTGTGGGGAACATGAATGTCTGTACCACATTTCTTTTTCTGAAATGTATTTATAGTATATTCCCAGGTGCACAACAGTTAACTTAAAAATACCACGTAAACATATGTTGACAGACTGTATTACATTATGCTGTCCATCTGAATACAGATAATTTCTTCTAGTATAGTCTTGTGTAGGTATGTCGCAAAATGACATTTATTGACATTTGTGGTATTAGGGGATTCATGTTCCACTATTATTAAACTGTGCCAATATACAGCAAGTTCTTCTTATCAGCTGTGTGGTTAAAGGTCAAATGATAAGATTTCCTGTAAGCCACAATCCTACTAAGTAAGAGACACCCAATGACACTTTAAGCCAAAAATGTAAACCTCATGGTGGCAGAAGATGGACAGTCAAGATCACCAAAGTCAGTAGGATTCATCCTCTGGTGAACATAAATGTCTGTAGAAAACTGTGTGCCAATCCATCCAGTAGATGTTGAGAATTTTCAGTCTGGACCCATTTCAGTGGACCACTGCCATCATGTCTTTAAGCACGCTGCTAGCATGGCTAAAATGTCAGTGTGCAGAAATGGCATGTCCCAAATCCATAGTAGGCTATATACTAAGCAGTACCTGAGTATGTGGTGTGTTGACACTGGAAAGGGGACTAAAAAAGCTCTACTCAAATAAGACAGTTTGAGTACAATTTTATTCTGCAGATTCATTCGAGTGTGCTGCTGATGTACACTATTATTCCACAATGAAATGCACAAATGAAATGGACATGCTCCTCACAGCTGCAAAACAAATAAAAGAATGGTGGAGCATGGTGACACAGCCTCAGAAAGATCTTGGAAAACGAAAAAGTATTCAGTCTTAAGAAAGACATTTTACTTTCTCTTTGTGAAGTTTAATTGTCAATGGCATCCCAGAGTAACAAACTGCTTTTTAGGTGTGCTGTCAATGGGCACTATTGTCCCACAAAGCATTGCACAAAGGAAGTGGAGCTACTTACAGCTGAAAAAACCCTCAAATCATCAGTGGTGGAGAAACAGCTCAAGGAGCACCTCAGAAAGACGAAATATTACATCTACATTAAATCCTTGAAAAAGACTTTCCAAAAGTTTGAAAGTTTGATTGACACTCGTTAGTGCAAGCCTTGTAACACTTGCCGCTGGTACAAAACTATGAGCTTCATTGATTCCTTACTAACTGCAATAGAAACAGTAGACCATGAAAATTAATATCTAGCAAATACGGTATGCAGTTACTCTGAGCAGTCTGCCATATTGATCTCTCCTGTTACTATTTAGGTTGTCACTCCACTCATTAACCTGTATGCTGTATGTTATGTAACCCAGCTGCACAAAATGGGTTAAAATAGAAATTAATCAAGTTATAACCAATTGTCTTTAGTTTAGAGATAATGCTTTTATTTACTTAGTCAAATATTTTGTTTCACCTATTCCCGCCCCTTACTAAAATTAAGTTTTTAATTCTGCAAGACAGAAAGAGAGTTCCTCTAAGCTGCCGTGTTGAGCTTGAAGTAGTTGATCCATGTAACAGCGTTGAGCTTCACAAAAGTTGAGAAACAGTAGGGACGAAGTCAAAGTGGTTATTGAAATCGAGCAGTTATCAGATGATAGTGAAACGGTTTCCCTGCAGAAGCCACAAGGCTGTATAGTACCCAGGAATGGGTTACAGCTATACTGGATTTCTAGGGGTTAATGGGAGTCCCGATGTTGATATCTTTGGCAAACATTTGGATTTATAGTTTAATGGGTCAGATTTCACCCCTCAATATCACCACAGGAATACTGGCCGTATCAGGCTTTTATATTCACCACAGTAACTCTTTACATTCATACAGAGCAGCGATGGGAAGGTTTGCCTTGTCTCACTTATGTATAGGAAACTACTGCTGTGCAATTGTTACCAAAAAGTATTTTTTCAACCTGCTTCATGTTGTCTTCATTTTCAACAATCTTGACTGCCATCAGAAATGAAAACACAAGCAGCACACTTGTTCCTCTCACAGTGAGGTATCGCTGTATCACTGTGTTTGTGTGTAGGCTCCATAGCTACCTCCTAACCCCTTCACACACAACTATAAATGCCCCTTTATCAACACATCCATATAAAGAAGAAAAAAAGAAAGCAAAACCTCATTACAACAAATAGCTATTGGAGTCACAAACACAGCTCATATATCTTGATCCACCCAAACAAAGATGTCATAGGACCTATAACAACATAACTTATTAACTGTGGTAGGAGAAGTGCTTCTTCGGGTCAAATTAGTAATAACATGCACTGTAAAATACTTTACTAATAAAATAAAAGTCTTCCAAGCAAAGTTTTACATAAGTAAAAGTACTAGTGGTGTGAGAAGTACTCTAGATCCTTTACTACTAAACTTTACTAACTTAACTAAATGTACCAATATAACTAATGCGAAAATACTCCTTTATGTAAATTAATTTTACACAATTAAATATCCTGCACTCAAAAGTATACTTAGTAAAAGTACAGAAGTATTATCAGCTTCATGTGGTAAAAATACTGGATTAGATTGTTAATACTGAAGCATGCATGTTACTGTTTGAGCTGTTCGAGGTGGAACTAGTTTAGTCTGAACTACTTTATATACAGTTGGAGTTAATATACAGTTAATCTGTTGCACATATATCAAACAGATCATATCTTTTGTATGTAAAGGTTTATTGTGCAAAGTAACCTGTAAGTCTAACTCTAGTCAGATAAATGTAGTGGAGTAAAAATCACCCTCAGAAATGTAGTGCAGTATGAGAAAATGACAGTATGAAGGAGAATAAAATGGGAATACTCAATTAAGGCAAAGGTGCCTAAAACTGTCTTAAATACAGTACTTGAATGAATGTACTTAGTTACTTCCCACCACTGTTGTTAATACATAGCATTTCCTAGGCTACAATAAGATACATTCATTTTTACAATATGTTTTCAGAGAGCTTCTACAAAAAGCGTCAGAGGAAGAATTCTTCACTGAGGGCCTGAGGCTGCAGAGTTCTAAGGGGGAAAATCCATCAACCTCCCATTTGTTGAATTGATTTTTGTGCTTGTGTGGATGAGAGATTATGTGTTCTACCAGCATGTTAAGATATACAGGCTAATGAGCAGACTGATACCTAATTGGTAACACCTAAGATCAATATGGACTGCTGCTCATTTAACAAGTGTGTTTGCTCACATTTTGGGCATCTGGTGTATAAAGTAAGGAAACATTGTAACTTTACATGCACTGGTCTGAATTGGACATAATGACTTACACTCAACGGTTCTTTACAAGATTCCTACAACATGACAATAAAATTGCAGAGTGAGATATCCAGTCACAAGTAACCAGGATGACCTGCCTCCAATACTAATAAATGATGTAATTCACTATACAGTGATTAAAGCCTAACTGAGTATGTTCACTGAGAGAGAGTGTCAGAGCCGGAATCTGATCACAGCTTTCAGCACAGTCATACATATTTTATCATATCAAACTGTTTGTCCTGTCAGGTCACATGACATTCTGCTATATGTTGTTGTAACATCATCTGCATGTTATTGATCAATACTGATATACAGTATATCTCATACATTACGTATGGCTATCACAGAGACCATCCTCCACAAAAATACGTCTGTAGAGGCTGTCTGTGAAGCAGCTTATTACGACCCCGTTTGTATGTATGGTGACCTCTAGTGGCTGTAGTAATTATGACGAGAGTAAGGGTGAAAGTCCGGTGAGGTAGTATAAAAAGCGACAATGTCCGCGGAGGGAGGTGGTCGGGTTGGATGGATGGGTCAAACACACACAGGAGTTTCACCCAAGAGACAGCTGCTCGTGTCCCGTGCGAAAACAAAAGTCATCCTTGACGTATTTTAACCTGACGTAAATCACGTAACTTAACTTACTAAACTTAACGTACTTATTTTAACCCAAACTATGATCTTTTCCTAAACCTAACCAAACTATATCCGCTTTACAATGTTAACCACGTGTTTATTATTGTTACCATGACAATGGAGGTGGGGTACGCCTATCGTTTTGTTGTTTTGGGAGTCAAGGCAAATGCCCTAAACAACCTGTTTTTGGAGTCATATCTCTTGCCACCGGTAGGGTGCTAATTTAGGAAACGCTCGTGTGGGTCGTATTAGAGGTTAGGATCAAACGACCTCTGTGGTCGAATGGGTTGGAGGACTTGTTGCTATCATATCATATTGTATGTTGTCATTTTGCTTTTTAGTGTTTTGTATTATGCATTACATCATATCATCCTGAATGGTCTTGTTTAATATCACATACAGTATACTATATGTTGTCTGTGTGTTTTCCAATAAAGGGCCAAGAAAGAACACAACAGTAATCCAATGAATCAAACAGACCTGTGCTGTCTGAAATGCAGCCCACTACAATGGCAGTTGGTGCAACACAAAGAATAACTTTCTGGTCAATTCAGAGACACCTTAACAAAGGAAGTTACAGCAAAGCAGTTGCACTGTCTTGGCCAAGCAAAGCAAGAAGAGGCTGAAAGATGGAGACAAATACTTATTAAAGGTAACCTGTGTATGTTTTGACCACTAGTAGTGCTATAGAGCATGTTTTTATGAGCAGTGCCATGTTTTTTTGTATTTCTGCACGCACACAAGGCAGCACATGTACAAGCACCAGCATGCAACAATGAGATACCCCTTCCTGCCAGTGGTTTCGCGCTTTAAAATCAATTTTGCATGAAGAAACAACCTGCCACTCAACAAACTGGGAAATAACTGAGTTTTCCTACTTCAAGGTGCAGAAACACTGTATGTATTCATACTACTCCCATAATATAATAATTAGAAATATAGTAATAATTATAATAACGCACCAAGAAACACAGCAATGGCCCGTAAATCTAAGGAAGAAGACTCCTTGCTAAGGAACACAGATGTAAACAATGTAGGATTTAAATCAGCTTTGTAAATGTCTCATGAGGAAGGAAATACATGTGGACACATCTACAGTATGCACATGGGAAGGCAACTGCAGAAGAAGAAAGCAGGAAAAGCCAAACGTGATGGTTCTTTGTTGATAGTGGCTGTATGTCCCAACTGTACAGCACCTGTGCTGTTTTCTAATTCCTTATTTGTTGTTGTGGTCTTTATAAATACTGTGCTTGTACGTGTGCTTTGGAAGGACTCGAAAAAGGGTTAGTGGTTGGGGCGGGGGTACCACAGACCAATGAGCAAATCATCAACAATTCACTTCAATTCAGTTTTATTTATATAGCACCATAACAACGTTATCTCAGGGCACTTTTTCATATAGAGCAGGTCTAGACTGTACTCTTTTAACAAGGAGTCACATGCCTGCAGACAGCAATGATTCATACTTTGAGAAGCACACGCCGGGCTTTGCTAACGTGTGGACCTGCAAGAAGTATGCAACGGGCCTTACAGTTCCTAAATGGAAAAACTGCTGTAACACAAAATGTTGTGCCCTTGATGGTCATTTGTGTTAGGCATACTAAAAAATTATGTTTGGGCAATTCCACAAAATGTGAGGTGATGCATCATTACATTCACCTCACAGTGGTGGAATCAATGAAGATACTCTGGCAGACAGTAATGCCACACAGTAATTCTAATGTAAGCATACAACTGTTACATCAAAACATTTTCATAAATTGGTATTTGCTAATGTGTAATAATGAATGTATGTATAGATGTAGGCACAGTGTCTGTCATAGGAGCCTGTACCGTAACTCCACCTAATTATTCTGTGCCCTACACTTAAACTAAACCTTGCCTCCAGCACACCTAACAGCAGTGGAAGTTCAGCTCAGACAGTAGTGTGCTCATCACAGCAGCACATAGCGTTAGAGGTCTGACATATGTTGACAAATGATCTGACAGTGCATGCTGAGAAATACGGGGGGAAACATCACTCCACTCTCTTTCATCTTGTGACAAATGTTGTATTTTTGGTTAAAAATGCTGTACTTCTAAGATGATGGAGTCCTCCTCTCTCACCTTGGTGGCTACCGCTGCGCTACCCCCCTCCTCCTCCTCCTTTGTGCATCTCAATTCATCTGGCGGTAATAAAGCCCCTGGAGAGCTCTGCACTGAGATCAATACCAGTGAGAAGAGAGTGCCTTTAAGGTCCACCGTGCCTTCCTGTTTTTTTACATCCCCAATCAAAATGCAGGAACTTCCAGACAGGTTGCATAATAAACACATGCACACAACAGAAACCACTGTACAGCTTCACACACACATTTCATTCAAACTGCATCTTTACTGTCCCTGCTGCTCTTATTCTCTCTAGTCTCAGGTGTGGGAGGCACAGGGACCTCCTGCTCATTGATTTAGTGTAATAATAAAGCTCATTGATTTCCACTGAGCAAAATGTGGATGGATGTAGACACATGAGGATTACACTGATACCTGTATATCAATTTACTGATAAACTGTCATACTGTCCATTTATTACAAATGGAATCCATCCATCCATTTCCTGCTGCTAAACCAGGTTCGGGTCATGGTGGACAGCCCCCGCCGTCTGCAGTCTCTGCTGCCCTGCGCCAGAGAGTCTCCGCTGCTTAGCACTACAGACCAACCTTCACCTGAACCTGTTTCCCGGTTGGCGGTCCGGCCGATTTCTGTTTCTGGTTTCCTGTCGGCGGCCCGGCCAGCTTCTGATCCAGTTTCCCCGCCGGAGGTTTGGCCAATTTCTGTTTCTGGTTCCCGATTGATTTGATCCTAGTGGGAGAAATGGCATTGTTTGCCTGCAGTCAGTTGCTGTTCTGTGGAGACTACTGTTTGAAATGGCTGTGCTTGGTGTCATATTGACATTTTACATTACCACCATAATTACCACTCTTCACAATCCCCACTGTTTCTGTGCAAATCAAACACATGGGCTTTGTGCTGGATTGGGGCAAAATGAACACATATTTGTCTGTCCACTCCTCTTTGAATACTCGGTTTTCCTGGTCAACTTTTCTTGGTAAATTTTGACAATGACATCCACATCATCACATTCATCAGGGGACAGGATCGCTGTGAATGATCTCTAGCTACACTGTATATTCAACGTCACTAACAATTTATTGATCAATATTGTATGTATGTATTTCAAAACAGAAAACGTTACACTTCATAACGTATTGCATTCACAACACGAGGTATGGGCTGGGTCTGGGTTGACTTGCCGTTCGGTCCGGTTGCGGATATATTATAGGTATATAATCGTCTATTCATGAAGCTCAGTGAGAGTGAAATCTCAGAAAGCTGCGCGAGCGAGTGCCATTCTCACATTCTCGCAAGTGTGGAGCGAGCTGTCAACGGCTGCTTCCAGTCCGTGGAACACCGGTCTGGCTTGGCCCATTGATAAAGTGGGATTAAATCATTTAAGAGGTAATTATTAAAAATCTGTAATCCCATAACACATTTTCCTTTAAGACTTTTTTGGCATCACTGAGTAACTTAAGTTTAAGTTAATTTACCGTGGCAGTCATGTGGTAGAAAAAATCTCGAAGATGGGCCAGATGTTCTTCAGATCTTCACCACACTTTTAAAAAACAAGCAATACCAGCAAATAAAACAACTGAGTCGAGATTAGTTCAGATGTGAGCAGAGTTTACTGTTGAATCAAACAAGACAGCAAACACAAGTTCTTCCATGGAACAACTGAACATACAGTGTACAGGTCTTCCCTTTTATACCCTTCTGTTACCCCTCCTTCTGTGGGCCTTAGAACATGGCACCACCTTTTGACCTTGAGTTGACTGACAGGCTATTCCTTACATCTCGGGCCAGAAACCATTGTTTTTCTTTTTAGCCAATTCCCCTTCGATCAGTAAATAATCGTGTCAAATGCTAGGTGATCTCCAAGTCCCAAAGGCCTAACATCACCAGATCAATAAACAATCGTGTCTGTCCACAGCTCTTTCTGTTTTTTAAAACATCATGGTGCTCTAGGTACTTTTACTGTTTTTGTTTAACCGGCTATAACCACCTGCACCATACTGTTCTTGTGCATCCAGCCATGTCCAACTTGCCCGTTTCTGATATATATATATATTGATAAAGTATATTTTTCACTGTGTGTGGGATCCTTCCTTACCTTCTAGTAAGGTGCTCTTCCATTTGAGTGAGTCTTTAACAACCTGTCTATAATTATGTGTCTTCTGCTGATATCTACTGTACTTTAGCTTAGCAGTTAGCGATGGCTTCTCTCTCCCCCTCTCCCACTCCTGCTCTCTCTTGCTCGGTGTGTCAGATGTTTAGTTATTCCTCTGCCTCCTTTAGCGATAATGGTACGTGTAACAAATGTAGTTTATTCACTGTGTTGGAGGCGAGGCTTAGTGAGTTGAGACTTCACACCATGGAAAGTCAGTCAGCTCTAGTTAGCCAGCCCCCAGCCGGTGCGTGCTGACCAAAGGTAGCTTCTGCTAGCCATCTCCCGGCAATTCCCAAGCAGCTGGGAAGCCAGGGAGGCTGGGTGACTGTCCGAGAAGCATAAAGAAGCATAGCCCTAAGCCAAAGCCCACAGTTCACTACCGACCAGTTCACATTTCTAACAGGTTCTGTCCACTCAGTGACACACCCGCTGAAAAACCAACTCTGATTATTTTGACTCTGATTATGCTCTATTTTGAGAAACGTGAAGTTAGCGACCCCAGCAACCATAGTCAAATGTATCATGTATCCCTGGGGCCAGAGCAGGCGACGTTGAATCCTATTTAAAACAGCTGGCTAAGGATAGGCATAAATATGGTAAGATTGTTATTCACGTCGGCGGTAATGACACCCGATTACGCCAATCGGAGGTCACAAAAATGAATGTTGAGTCGGTGTGTACATATGCAGAGACAATGTCAAACTCCGCAGTTTTCTCTGGGCTCCTACCTAATCTTAGTAGCGATGGCATGTATAGCCGCATGTCATCATTCAGCCGCTGGATGTCAAGGTGGTGTCCAGGTAATGATATGGGCTTTGTAGATAATTGGCGGACTTTCTGAAGAAGACTTGGTCTGATTAGGACAGATGGCATTCATCCCACTTTGCATGGGGCTGCTCTCATATCTAGAAATCTGGCTGAGTTTATTAGTGGCCCTAAGCCATGACAGCTCAGAGTTGAGACCAAGAGGCAGAGTTGCAGTCCTACACGCTTCTCTGCGCTTCCACAGTTACCCACCCTAAACTCCATAGAGAGGGTGTCTGCCCCCCGACCACTTAAATTAATTAAATCAAAAGTAAACACAGGAGGAATTATACATAAAAACCTAATAAAAAGCAAAACCACCACTGCAACAGTACAACATTAGATCTCTCTCATCTAAAGCTGTTCTAGTAAATGATCTCATATCAGATCATAATATTGATTTATTTTGTCTTACTGAAACCTGGCTGTGTCACGATGAATATGTTAGCCTAAATGAATCCACTCCCCCCAGTCACATTAATACTCACATTCCTCGAGGCTCAGGCCGAGGAGGTGGAGTTGCAGCCATCTTCGACTCAAGCCTATTAATCAAACCTAAACCTAAATTATAACTCATTCGAAAGCCTTGTTCTTAGTCTTTCACAAAAAACCTGGAAAACACTACAGTGAATTCTATTTGTTAATAGTATACCGAGCTCCTGGACCATATTCTGAATTTTTAGATGAATTCTCAGAGTTCTTATCAGATTTAGTCCTTAAAACAGATAAAGTAATTATTGTAGGTGATTTTAATATTCATGTGGACGTAGAAAATGATAGCCTTAGTGCTGCATTTATCTCATTATTAGATTCGATTGGCTTCTGTCAGAGTGTACATAAACCCACTCACTGTTTTAACCACACCCTCGACCTTGTTCTTGTCTATGGCATTGAATTCGAACATCTAATAGTCTTTCCACAGAATCCTTTTTTATCGGACCATTATTTAATAACTTCTGAATTCCTGTTACTGGACAACACACCATTAGGCAAACATTCCTACACTAGATGTCTATCTGATAGTCCTGTAGCTAAATTTAATTCAATGCCATATCTTAATATAACAGATGACTCCTATGCTAACTTTAGTCCCTCCCAAATTGATCATCTTGTTGATAGTGCTGCAGGCTCACTGCGAATTTACACTTGACTATATTGCCCCTCTAAAAAGGAAGATAATAAAACAAAGGAGGTCAGCATAGTATAACCCTCAAACCGCAAATGAAAGCAAACATTGCAAAAACTTGAAAGGAAATGGCGTTCCACCAATCTGGAAGAATCACGTTTAGCCTGGCAAGATAGTCTTAAAATCTATAGGAAGGCCCTCTGTAATGCTAGAGCAGCCTACTACTCATCATTAATAGAAGAAAATAAGAACAACCCCAGGTTTCTGTTCAGCACTGTAGCCAGGCTGACAGAGAGTCACAGCTCTATTGAGCCATGAGCTTCTTTAATGATACAATTCTAACTATTAGAGATAAAATTCAGCACCTCCTGCCCTCAGCCGGTACTGACTTATCTTCAAACACAGGAATCTTAGAAACAACTGTAAAACCTGATATACATTTAGACTGCTTTTCTCCCATCAATCTTCATCAACTAACTTCAATGATTTCTTCATCTAAGCCATCAACGTGTCTTTTAGACCCTGTCCCAACTAGGCTGCTTAAAGAAGTTTTACCCTTAGTTAGCACTTCTTTACTAGATATGATCAATCTATCCTTATTAAAAGGCTATGTGCCACAGTCCTTTAAAGTAGCTGTAATTAAACCTCTTCTTAAAAAGCCCACTCTTGATCCAGGTTGTTTTGTCAAATTATAGACCTATATCTAACCCTCCTTTTCTCTCTAAGATCCTTGAGAAAGCAGTCGCCAATCAGTTGTGTGACTTTCTACACAACAATAAGCTATTTGAGGATTTTCAGTCAGGATTTAGAATGCATCATAGCACAGAGACAGCACTGGTGAAAGTTACAAATGACCGTCTAATTGCATCAGACAAAGGACTTGTCTCTGTACTTGTCTTGTTAGATCTTAGTGCTGCATTCGATACCATTGACCATCACATCCTATTACAGAGAATGGAACATCTAATTGGAATTAAAGGCACTGCACTAAGCTGGTTTAAATCCTATTTATCAGATCGATATCAGTTTGTACATGTTAACGATGAATCCTCTATGCACACCAAAGTTAGTCACGGAGTTCCACAAGGTTCTGTGCTTGGACCAGTTCCATTCACCTTCATATATGCTTCCTTTAGGCAATATTATTAGGAAGCATTCCATAAATTTTCATGGTTATGCTGATGATACCCAATTATATTTATCGATCAAGCCAGATGAAACCAATCAATTGGCTAAACTTCAAGCATGCCTGAAGGACATAAAAACCTGGATGACCTGCAATTTTCAGATGTTAAACTCAGACAAAACTGAGGTTATTGAACTTGGCCCGAACACCTTCGAAACACATTATCTAAAGATATAGTTTCTCTAGATGGCATTGCCCTGGCCTCCAGCGACACCGTAAGGAATCTTGGAGTTATCTTTGATCAGGATATGTCCTTTAACTCCCACATAAAACAAACTTCAAGGACTGCCTTTTTTCACCTACGTAACATTGCAAAAATCAGGCACATCCTGTCTCAAAAAGATGCAGAAAAGCTAGTCCATGCATTTGTTACGTCTAGGCTGAATTATTGCAACTCTCTATTATCAGGCTGCCCCAATAAGTCCCTTAAGACTCTCCAGCTGATCCAGAATGCTGCAGCATGTTTACTGATAAGAACCAGGAAAAGGGATCATATTTATCCAATATTAGCTTCTCTACACTGGCTCCCTGTAAAATCCAGAATAGAATTTAAAATCCTTCTCCTCACCTTCAAAGCCCTTAATGGTCAGGCACCATCATATCTTAAAGAGCTCATAGTACCCTATTACTCCACTAGAGCACTGCGCTTCCAGATTGCAGGGTTCCTTGTGGTTCCTAGAGTCTCTAAAAGTAGAATGGGAGCCAGAGCCTTCAGCTATTAAGCTCCTCTCCTGTGGAGCCAGCTCCCAGTTTGTGTACGGGAGGCAGGCACCCTCCTCACATTTAAGAGTAGACTTAAGACTTTCCTCTTTGATAAAGCTTATAGTAGGGCTGACTCAGGTGACCCCCGAGCCAACCCTTAGTTATGCTGCTATTGGCCTAGACTGCCGGGAGACTTCCTCTCTCCTCCTCTCCCTCTCCATCTGTACGCACTCATATCCCATCAATGCTTGTTACTAATTCAGCTTCTTCCCGTAGTTGTGTGCTTTCTCTCCTCTCTCTCTCTCTCTCTCCTTCTGTTGCTTTCTGCAGGTATTTCTGCCTCCGGAGCTGTACAGTCTGGATCTATGGTTGCAGGCCACCTGCTGCCCCCATGTTCCTGCTCAACAGCCGCTGCTGCTATTATTGTTATTGCTCTTATTATTAGTATTATTATTATTATATTGCTATTAGTATTATTTTTTATTAATATTAACATCAATACCATTACCACAACTATTACTTTACATCTCTATGTAGAACTGTACTGTACTACTGTATGTTCTCTTTCCTCCTTCTCTCTCTCTCTCTCTCTCTCTCAACCCAACTGGTCGAGGCAGATGACTGCCCACCCAGAGCCTGGTTCTGCTCGAGGTTTCTACCTGTTAAAAGGGAGTTTTTCCTTGCCACTGTCGCCTAGTGCTTGCTCATGGTGGGAATTGTTGGGTCTCTGTAAATATAAAGAGTATGGTCTAGACCTGCTCTGTATGAAAAAGTGCCCTGAGATAACTTTGTTTTGATATGGTGCTACATAAATAAAACTGATTTGAATTGAATTTAATTGAATCCAATAGCTGTTGATATACTATTATCTCATTGGTCAATGTTCAGCAATACAGTCAATCGTTTATAAAGTTTACATTCTACATTCTTGTACTGGCTCTTTCCGCTGTTTTGGTCTTGTCTTTTGCACTGTGTGTGCAACTCATTTTCTCATTCTCACTGCAAATATCGCTAATCCACTCAGCCTCTTGTGTCCCATTGCGATTCAAAGACTTTTTTTTTTTGACATTTACAAGTGATAAGAAAAATAGCCATAAAGCCACACCTAACTGAAGAGAGCAGTAACCACTAGATAACCGGCCAGCATTTTAGCCAGACCCAGCATGCACCTGTTGAACCATGCAATTACACTGTGGGTGTGTTTGATTTGGGTCACTTCTCCTTGTCCACACTGGGCCTGGATCAGTTTGTGGCTACACCCCTTGCACCCCCTGATGCCTAAGCCAGGACACCTGGTGAAGGATAGCCACTTGTAAACAGAATCTATTTCTTTTAGTCATTACTCATGGCCGTAGGTGAGGATTGAAACGTATGTAGATCGACTGGTAGATCAAAAATTTGGCCTTCTCACTCAGCTTCCTCTTAACTATGATAGTGGTACAGTGTTCCACATCACTAAACATGCTGCATCAGTCCGTCTGTCCATCTCCCGCTCCATCACCTAAGAACATGACCCAGACATATTTCAGTTCCTTCACGTGGGGCAGCAACTCATTTCCAACCCACAGAGGGAAATCCACCTTTTTTCAGGCAGAATACCACCACTTCAGACTTGAAAGTGTTTATTCTCATCCCTGTTGCTTCACACTTGGCTGCAAACTGTCCCACTATGTGCTGGTCATGGTCTGATAAACCCCAGCAGAACCGTATCATCTGCAAACAGCAGGGATCCAATCCTGAGGTCACCAAACAGGATTCCCGTCCACTGCTGTGCAGATGGGATCTAGTGCAGGCTGATATGATCAACATTACAGGACAGCTGTGTTCTGACGTAGCTGCCATACTGACAGTTGTTAATTTCCTGTTGCACACTTGGATTCCCGAGTACAGAATAGCTTTGTTCGTGGGCTTTTTTTAATGCAGTAAGCAAACTGAAGCTGAAACTGTTTTAATACAACAATGACACCAGAGTGGCATTACAGTCCTGTATCTGCTCTGGAAGCGATCCTTACTCCTCTAGTGGAGCAGAGTAGTAAACAACTCTGTGCTTATCTGCAGCCATTAAAACGAGCGGGATTGGCTCTCGCCTGGTTGTTGCTGGCGTTGCATCAGAGGACATTTGCATGAAGGTGAGCTTTTCTCACCTTTCCCCTGTGGTTGCTCAGCGGGTGGTGTTGGGCTGCAACACCAGCTCCCATTCACAACGAATTGCAGCCTATCACTGCCCCAGCTTTTGAGATTGTATGTGTGAACAACCCTGAGTCCTGCTGCTGTTTAGGATAAATATCTTGGTAAAAGTTTATTCTTGACCTTGGAAAGAAATAACATCTTAACTCAAGGTCCACTTACTAGCTTCTTCCTGCACTTTCATCTGTATCCTATGGTCTTCTTCAAGGGAAAATGGAGGATGGAGTTTGCTTATTGTTTGCCTAAATCAGTTTGAGCAAGTTCTAAGCAAACTCTATCCACCCAATGAAATCTTTGAGAATGCCTTAAAATCCCAGAAAAAGCTAGTAAGTGGACTTTGAGTTAAGATGTTCTTTTTGTATATCTTGGGGAAAAGCTTAGGGAGCTCCCATCCAAAAACTCCAAAATCATCAAAGTCCTCAAAAACCACACACACACACACGTAAAACATCTGCTTTTGTTACAAACGCAAATATAAGAGCTTTCATCTCAGCAAAGTCATTTTGATTTCTCCCATTTGTTATTGCCAATTGAATTCCATCACTGAGGTAATGGCTGTTAACAGCTGACACAAAGTGTATGGCTGATCTTCTCTTTCCCAGGGCCTACTGAGCTGAAACTTAATCAGAATGGTGGGAAGAGAAGCAGCCAGTATCTGGCATAATGGAAATACACTAATGAGATAATTATTTCCTTCTTCTTATCCCGCTCCCTCCCTTTCACCGACACTCACCATCACCAGCGCTCACTAATTATCTCCTGTCTCCAAGAGATTACTGATTTATTACTCGTCCCCACTGCACATTTCTATTATCTTCTCTGTGTGACGATAATATTTGGGTTTCAGAACATGTCGTAGTAGCTCTCTGTGTCTCTGACCCTGTCTCCTCAGGAGATAGACTGGCCTCAGATTTTATTTTTATCCACTGGTGGAAATTTTATTACAAACTGCATATCTGCCTATATATCATGCTGATCATGTGACTAAGAATGGTTCAGTACCCTTTTTGTTGGTTTAGTTTGGCGAAGTGTCCTTGGGCAAGACACTGAGGCCCAAAGTGGTCCTGATGGCTAGACCAGCAACTTGCATGGTAGCTCGCTGGTATCGGGGTGTGTGTGTGTGTGTATGTGTTTTTCAGACTACGTGGCTCTCTGAGTATTGTCAAAAACTTTATTCAGCGTACCGTGCTAGAAAAAAAATGGTGAGAGTGTGAATTATGGTCATGGCTGTGGAGAAGTATTAATCCTGTTATGGGGACATAAATCTGTTTACACATTGTGGGGACTCGCCTTCCTTTTCAGGACAAAATGCAAGCCCCCATAATGTAAATCAGAACATTTTAGGGTGAAGACTTGGTTTAAGGTTAGGGTAAAGTTAGGTTTAGGCTAGGTTAAAAGAGAGGTGGTCTATATCCAAAGGGTGTAGCTTGTGGTGCATGGGCAGAGGAATAAAACATCTGTATAGAAATCTTAGGGTTATGGTAAGTCTCCTCATTTCTCAGGAAATGAATGTAAGTCAATGTAATGTCCTCTGAAGTGTTGAAAAATGAAAACAGATTATGTAAATAACAGGATATAATAGACAGGTCCGGTCATAATGTAAGTAAATCAATATCAATGGGTCAGTGATCACTTAGTAATCTTTTTTACATTTAAATTAGATATCTACCTTTCAAAACTCAACACTCCCTCATTTTGAGCTGCTCAGCTGGGCTGATGTGCTGTATGTATGTATAATATGACTGTATGTAGGTTTCTAACCTCCTCATTTGCAGCACTTTCTTGCATATTGGTCCCTCTAACTGGAGATGTTGGGGAGAGATGTGATAATTGTTGTTACATTATTTTTCTCTTTGTGCTGTGAATTCTCTCATGCTGTCTAAATGGCAGCCTCTGGTGGACAGAATATTCACTACAACTTAACCCAATCATCCCCCTGCCTGCTGGCCCTCACTCAGAGCTGCAGGTCTCTCTGCTCTCCATCCAACCTCCTGCCATGCGGATGTAAGCATGTTATGTTTATCTGTATTTATTTGCATTTCCTTTTAGTTTGCTGTAATATTTTGAGTTAGTTATTTATTGCAATTCAGTCCAGCTGGTAATTGTTTGATTAGTTGACTAGTATTTACTTTGTGTTATTCATTTTGGATTATGTATTGTTTCCACTGCAGAAACCAGGGTTTTGGATGGACAATAAACTTTGAAATCTGCAATCTTTTTGAGAATCTCAGGTGGTTTAATAGTTTGTGTTTGGTTGATGATAGTTATTGTGCTCCTATTTCCTGCATAGGAGGGGGTGGGGGGGTACAGAGGGTCACGGGCAGAGTGAGAACGTCAGCCATTTATTTCCCTGAAGTACATTTTGGCTTTTGCTGAATCTGTTAAGACACTGTGGTGGTGAACTGCCTTGCATATAACTGTGAATAGTGTAGCGGTGAAAAACAGCATCAAGAGTGAATGCACAGTATATATATAAATACCAAAGCACTGGCACTGGCTCGCACTGTTTTTATTCAAGCCCCCCTTGTCCTTGTCTTCTCAGATGCTTTTAAAGTATTGAAACATCCTCGTTCATGGTGCACCCTCATCAATGGGTCACAGGCACAGAGCAAGAGAAAATAAATAATAATTAACAAACTTAACGAACACTTACTATAAATATACTCAAAGTATTTAACAGCGTGACCACGAAAATAGTAGTTTCCAAAAATAATCTTAACTCACGTTCCACTTACCACCTTTTTCTGGAGCATTCAACCGCAGCATTTCCTGGGGCACTCTGGGCCAATGGATGATGACAATCCCATCCTGAGGTAGGACCAGGACAGACACTCAACAGGAAGCCACATCCCAGTGGGACTCCCTTATGTGGCTGGACTGTCAGAACATCTATTCAATTCAATTCAGTTCTATTTATATAGCACCATATCATAACAAAGTTATCTCAGGGCACTTTTTCGTATAGAGCAGGTCTAGACCGACTCTTTATATTTACAGAGACCCAACAGTTTCCACCACGAGCAAGAACTATGCGACAGTGGCAAGGAAAAACTCCCTTTTAACAGGTAGAAACCTCCAGCAGAACCAGGCTCTGGGTGGGCGGTCATCTGCCTCGACCGGTTGGGTTGAGGCGGGGGAGCAGGAGGAAAGAGAACACACAGCAGCACAATACAGTTCCACATAGAGATGTAACGCAATGGTTGTGGTAATGGTATGGATGTTAACACCAACAGAAATAATACTAAGAGCAACATTATAGCAGCAATACTAATAATAAGAGCAACAGCAACTGCAGCAGCGGGTGCAGAGGAGGAGCACGGGGGCAGCAGGTGGCTGCAACCATAGATCCAGACTCTACAGCTCCGGAGGCAGAAACACCTGCAGAAAGCAACAGAAGGAGAGAGAGAGAGAGAGAGAGAGAGAACACAACTACGGGAAGAAGTTGAATTAGTAACAAGCATTGATGGGATATGAGGGCGTACAGATGGATAGGAAGAGGAGGAGAGAGGAGCTCAGTGCATCATGGGAAGTCCCCCGGCAGTCTAGGCCTATAGCAGCATAACTAAAGGGTGGCTCAGGGCTCACCTGAGTCAGCCCTACTATAAGCTTTATCAAAGAGGAAAGTCTTAAGCCTACTCTTAAATGTGAGGAGGTTGTCCGCCTCCCGTACACAAACTGGGATCTGGTTCCACAGGAGAGGAGCTTGATAGCTGACATCTAACCAGAGTCTTCATCTCCCAAGGAGTCTGGGAGTATGTTTGTGATCTTTAGTATGTTTGTTGTCACAGCAAGGATGTAACCCCCCTTAGAGAACTGAAAAACGCACAAATCTTCCCTAGGGGGGGGTGCCCTGGGGACAATAAAAATATGTGAGTTGGCTCTAGAGAGACTAGATTTTATGCTGGAGGCTAGGGGAACATAATCGGAGCTCTAGCACATTCCCACCCAGAGATATGATTTTTCAAGTTTCGGTCAATTTCTGTAACTGCAGGTTGTAAGTGCAAGTTGCAAAGTGCACTGGGTGTGTACCCCAAATTCAGATATGTTCATCCCTACACAGTGTACATTAAGTTACTAAAGTTTCAAATCGATTGGAATTCAGGAAAGTGCTAAACCACGCTTTCCCTCCAAAAGTCCAAACAATAGGCCTCAGATGTCCACTCCAAATACCTTACTGATAGGCCTAAGGTATGCAGAGTGGACAACTTTCAGAAATGGAGGGAACATGCCAAAAGTGTACTTTTAAACCGATTTTGAGCTTTTTTTCGACACATCATCCAAGTGCACAATGTGCCAAGCTAGTGACTCGATTCTGGGGGCTCTAGACCCTTGGTAACCCCCCCAAAATGACCCCCATTTCAAGTTCACTTTTCTGCAAAACTTTGTCGGCCTGCTGCTCGGGCCCCCAGACCACCTAGAGAATTTGGTGGCTCTAGGCCATGTACAAAAATCAGACCCCATTTTCACACCTCCAAACACTCAGAGACTCATAGAGCACAAGTCCCCTGATGAGCACTTTTCACTTTGGACACTTTTTTTCCCCAGAGGGTCTGGGCTCTTGAAGCTGAAATATGTCAATCTGCACTTGTTTCTGATCAATCCTATGTCGGTTGCATATCTCTATGTATTTCAAATACTCTGTGGGAAGACGTCCTCTTGGAATTACAAATGAATGGGGGTCCAAAATAAGGGAAAATCCCATTATAAAGTGTGCAAAGTGGACAGCATCATATCTCAGCAATAAAAGCTCTAAATTATGTCAAACTGACACTGGATTCTGGATCACAGGGTGGAAGTTGGGCACCAGAGTCTCGGGCCCCTACCACCACTCCAGGCCCACTGTAGCGACATGCAGCCACCTTGACTGAATTCAGGAGCTCGCAGAGGTCACCTGCATTCAGAACTGAATTGGTGGCTAAAAGGTCACAAAAGGTCATCCCCATTCATGTTATTTGAAGTGGATAGATTGTCAATTTTGAAGAAATTAACATTGGAAAAGTACTTTAGGGGCAGGCCTTTTCGCTTAGGAGTGGTCTAGGTGCACAGGCTCGACGCGGCCTCGAAGGGCACAAAGTGACAAACGAGTGACATGATTTTGGGGTCTCTAGACCCTTGGGAAGACCCCCAAAATGGCCCCCAAAGTCACCCAAGGTCACCAATAGAAAGGTGTTTAAAGTGGACATTTTGTACATCTCAAATTCACTTCCATTCATTTTTCTGCATAATTGTCTTGGGCCCCTGCTCGGGCCCCCAAACAGCTAGACAGCTCAAATTGCTCACACGTACTCCTGCTGGGCTCTAGAAAAGACCCAGAAAATTTTGAATTTAACATCTAGAAAAAAAGTAATCCCCAACCCTAATTTGGCCAAAATTGACAATACTTTTGATTTTAACATCTAGAAAAAAAGTTATTCCCAACCCTAATTTGGCCAAAATTGACAATACTTCAAATGGCCACAGATGGGGCACCAGACCACCTAGAGACCCTAAATTTGATATGGGCGCTCTCCCTAGGCTCTAAATTGAGCACATCAATTTTGGTGGCGATCGCAAAAAAACTCAAATCCAAAAACACAGGCAAGGGTCTCAAAAACACGGGAAACATGCACAAAGAAAAGACGCTGGAATGCTCACACGAGGATAGGACAATCTGGCACAGAAGGAAGGGAACACACACCTTAAATACACTGAGGGGGAGGGGACAACAAGACACAGGTGAATCACATTAGACAATCACACAGGCGGGCCCCCCCACAAGACAAAGACTACTTGACTTGGCGGACCCTGACACATAGATCCAGACTCTACAGCTCCAGAGGCAGAAATACCTGCAGAAAGCAACAGAAGGAGAGAGAGAGAGGAGAGAAAGCACACAACTACAGGAAGAAGTTGAGTTAGTAACAAGCATTGATGGGATATGAGTGCGTAGGTGGAGAGGGAGAGGAGCTCAGTGCATCATAGGAAGTCTCCCGGCAGTCTAGGCCTATAGCAGCATAACTAAGGGGTGGCTCGGGGGTCACCTGAGTCAGCCCTACTATAAGCTTTATCAAAGAGGAAAGTCTTAAGTCTACTCTTAAATGTGAGGAGGGTATCTGCCTCCCGTACACAAACTGGAAGCTGGTTCCACAGGAGAGGAGCCTGATAGCTGAAGGCTCTGGCTCCCGTTCTACTTTTGGAGACTCTAGGAACCACAAGGAACCCTGCATTCTGTGGGGTAATAGGGTACTATGAGCTCTTTGAGATATGATGGTGCCTGACCATTAAGGGCTTTGAAGGTGAGGAGAAGGATTTTAAATTCTATTCTGGATTTTACAGGGAGCCAGTGTAGAGAAGCTAATATTGGATAAATATGATCCCTTTTCCTGGTTCTTATCAGTAAACATGCTGCAGCATTCTGGATCAGCTGGAGAGTCTTAAGGGACTTATTGGGGCAGCCTGATAATAGAGAGTTGCAATAATTCAGCCTAGACGTAACAAATGCATGGACTAGCTTTTCTGCATCTTTTTGAGACAGGATGTGCCTGATTTTTGCAATGTTACGTAGGTGAAAAAAGGCAGTCCTTGAAGTTTGTTTTATGTGGGAGTTAAAGGACATATCCTGATCAAAGATAACTCCAAGATTCCTTACGGTGGCGCTGGAGGCCAGGGCAATGCCATCTAGAGAAACTATATCTTTAGATAATGTGTTTCGGAGGTGTTCGGGCCAAGTTCAATAACCTCAGTTTTGTCTGAGTTTAACATCTGAAAATTGCAGGTCATCCAGGTTTTTATGTCCTTCAGGCATGCTTGAAGTTTAGCCAATTGATTGGTTTCATCTGGCTTGATCGATAAATATAATTGGGTATCATCAGCATAACCATGAAAATTTATGGAATGCTTCCTAATAATATTGCCTAAAGGAAGCATATATAAGGTAAATAGAATTGGTCCAAGCACAGAACCTTGTGGAACTCTGTGACTAACTTTGTACATGTTAACGATGAATCCTCCATGCACGCCAAATTGATATCGATCTGATAAATAGGATTTAAACCAGCTTAGTGCAGTGACTTTAATGCCAATTAAATGTTCTAGTCTCTGTAATAGAATGTGATGGTCAATGGTATCGAATGTGGCACTAAGATCTAACAAGACAAGTACAGAGACAAGTCCTTTGTCTGATGCAATTAGAAGGTCATTTGTAATTTCACGTTTCGCAAAATGGAGCTGCCAATAATCAGAGTTGGTTTCTCAGCGGGTGTGTCGCTGAGTGGAGAGGACCTGGGTCGGTTGTGAACTGTGGGCTTTGGTTTAGGGCTATGCTTCTTTCGGACAGTCACCCAGCCTCCCTGGCTTCCCGGCTGCTCGGGAGTTTCTACTGACGGCTAGCAGAAGCTACCTTTGGTCGGCTCGCACCGGCTAGGGGCTGGCTAGCTACAGCTGACTGACTTTCCATGGTGCAGAGCTGCGATTCTAACTCACTGAGCCTCGCCTCCAACATGGTGAATAAACTACATTTGTTACACGTACCATTATCGCTAAAGGAGGCAGAGGAATAACTAAACATTTGACATACCGAGCAAGAGAGAGAAGGAGAGGGTTGTCAGCTGTTTAATATTTCATGGAAAAATTGGTGTTGTCCACCCGTGTCTTAATCTGACTAAGATGGAGTATTGATCTAACCACAATCATTCACACACAAGATGCATTTATCTGTAGTGCCTTACCTATTTAGCTAGATTCTTACACTTACTGTCTATGTGTGCTACTAAATTGCATTATAGTTCACATTCCACTTTCTCACCTGATCGTCTGTATCTCCAGAGCCAAAGCAGAGCCAGACAGGGATGTCTGGCCACTGCTTTCAGGATGCCTCTCCCTATGGGGAGCCGAACGTAAAAATTTGGTTACAATATTCTAGCTGGAATATTTAGCTCACTTTCCTCACATTTAGCTCATTTTCATCACATTTCAGACAGAAATTCATGTAAAACATGTTATAAAAAAAAAAAAGAAATGTTAAATCTAAATATTAAATCTAAATCTAAATGTTAAATCTAAATCTAAATGTTATATCTAAATCTAAATGCTAAATGTTAAATCTAAATATTAAATCTAAATCTAAATATTAATTCTAAATCTAAATGCTAAATCTAAATCTAAATGTTAAATCTAAATATTAAATCTAAATCTAATTGGGTCGCCGAATGTAAAGTAATGCTAGAGCAGCCTACTACTCATCATTAATAGAAGAAAATAAGAACAACCCCAGGTTTCTGTTCAGCACTGTAGCCAGGCTGACAGAGTCACAGCTCTGTTGAGCCATGTATTCCTATAGACCTCAGTAGTAAATTCTAACTATTAGAGACAAAATTCAGCACCTCCTGCCCTCAGCCGGTACTGATTTATCTTCAAACACAGGAACCTTAGAAACAACTGTAAAACCTGATATACATTTAGACTGCTTTTCTCCCATCAACCTTAATCAACTAACTTCAAATTTTACCCTTAGTTAGCACTTCCTTACTAAATATGATCAATCTGTCCTTATTAAAAGGCTATGTGCCACAGTCCTTTAAAGTAGCTGTAATTAAACCTCTTCTTAAAAAGCCCACTCTTGATCCAGGGGTTTTGTCAAATTATAGACCTATATCTAACCCTCCTTTTCTCTCTAAGATCCTTGAGAAAGCAGTCGCCAATCAGTTGTGTGACTTTCTACACAACAAGCTGTTTGAGGATTTTCAGTCAGGATTTAGAGTGCATCATAGCATAGAGACAGCACTGGTGAAAGTTACAAATTACCTTCTAATTGCATCTGACAAAGGACTTGTCTCTGTACTTGTCTTGTTAGATCTTAGTGCTGCATTCGATACCATTGACCATCACATTCTATTAGAGAGACTAGAACATTTAATTGGCATTAAAGGCACCACACTAAGCTGGTTTAAATCCTATTTATCAGATCGATATCAGTTTGTACATGTTAATGATGAATCCTCTATGCACGCCAAAGTTAGTCACAGAGTTCCACAAGGTTCTGTGCTTGGACCAATTCTATTTACCTTAGACTGTATATGCTTCTTTTAGGCAATATTACTAGGAAGCACTCCATAAAGTTTCATTGTTGTGCAGACGATACCCAATTATATTTATCAATCAAGTCAGATGAAACCAATCAATTAGCTAAACTTCAAGCATGCCTGAAGGACATAAAAACCTGGATGACCTGCAATTTTCTGATGTTAAACTCAGACAAAACTGAAGTTATTGTACTTGGCCCCAAACACCTTCGAAACACATTATCTAAAGATATAGTTACTCTAGATGGCATTGCCCTGGCCTCCAGCGACACCGTAAGGAATCTTGGAGTTATCTTTGATCAGGATATGTCCTTTAACTCCCACATAAAACAAACTTCAAGGACTGCCTTTTTCACTTACGTAACATTGCAAAAATCAGGCACATCCTGTCTCAAACAGATGCAGAAAAACTAGTCCATGCATTTGTTACATCTAGGCTGGATTATTGCAACTCTCTATTATCAGGCTGCCCCAATAAGTCCCTTAAGACTCTCCAGCTGATCCAGAATGCTGCGACACGTTTAATGACAAGAACCAGGAAAAGAGATCATATTTCTCCAATATTAGCTTCTCTACACTGGCTCCCTGTAAAATCCAGAATAGAATTTAAAATCCTTCTCCTCACCTTCAAAGCCCTAAATGGTCAGGCACCATCATATCTTAAAGAGCTCATAGTACCCTATTACCCCACTAGGGCACTGCGCTCCCAGAATGCAGGGTTCCTTGTGGTTCCTAGAGTCTCTAAAAGTAGAATGGGAGCCAGAGCCTTCAACTATCAAGCTCCTCTCCTGTGGAACCAGCTCCCAGTTTGTGTACGGGAGGCAGACACACTCCTCACATTTAAGAGTAGGCTTAAGACTTTCCTCTTTGATAAAGCTTATAGTAGGGCTGACTCAGGTGACCCCTGAGCCCCCCCTTAGTTATGCTGCTATAGGCCTAGACTGCTGGGGGACTTCCTATGATGCACTGAACTCCTCTCTCCTCTCTTCTCCTCTTCCTATCCATCTGTACACCCTCATATCCCATCAATGCTTGTTACTAATTTAACTTCTTCCCGTAGTTGTGTGCTTTCTCTCCTCTTTCTCTCTCCTTCTGTTGCTTTCTGCAGGTGTTTCTGCCTCCAGAGCTGTGGAGTCTGGATCTATGGTTGCAGGCCACCTGCTGCCCCCGTGCTCCTGCTCTACACCCACTGCTGCTATTACTGTTATTGCTCTTATTATTAGTATTACTACTATAATATTGCTCTTAGTATTATTTCTGTTGGTGTTATCATCAGTACCATTGCCACAGCTGTTGCTTTACATCTCTATGTGGAACTGTATTGTGCTGCTGTGTGTTCTCTTTCCTCCTGCTCTCTCCCGCTCCCCCTTCAACCCAACTGGTCGAGGCTGATGACCGCCCACCCAGAGCCTGGTTCTGCTCGAGGTTTCTACCTGTTAAAAGGGAGTTTTTCCTTGCCACTGTCTCCTAGCGCTTGCTCATGGTGGGAACTGTTGGGTCTCTGTAAATATAAAGAGTCGGTCTAGACCTGCTCTATATGAAAAAGTACCCTGAGATAACTTTGTTATGATATGGCGCTATATAAATAAAACTGAATTGAATTGAATTGAATACACA